>CM057812.1:34318252-34598252 GCA_030067965.1 Latrodectus elegans
CAATGTAAAACTTGTTCATTTGAATAATGAAAAAAATGCAATTTGTAATTTAGTGGGATTTGGGAATTACTATGATTGCAGAAAATAATGTGCAATCCTAATTTCAGGAAAACACGAAAATTATGAACTCAATAAATTGCTAACTGCACGCCAAGTAAAAATTACTATTTTGTTATTAACTGTTGCATTATTGTTGAAATTATTTTTGAAAGAAATTCACAACAAATAATATAAATACAGTTATTTCTGCTATGAAATCTCTATTTTAAAAAATACTTCTTTCTTTATACTTCTAATTTCTAAATCGCATATTTGTGTTACATTTTATATAGTTATTACACTGTAATACAAAAGAGATTTTTAATTCTATTAAAGGATCAATAATATTGCCCCTTTACCGTTATAGAATGCATTTTCTACTTTTTTAAATGTTTTAAACTTTTTAAATATTTGTATTAGAGGAAGAGGAAAAAGTATATACATACACAGTATACTTATACATACATATATTTATACACACACACACATACAACACACACACACACACACACATATATATATATATATATAATATACATTTATACGTACATATATATATACCAAGATAAATACAACAAATTTTTATTACACTAAATATTTTAGTAATAATATATTTTACAAATTTCCCTCACAAAAGTCTTGCAAAATGTAATTTCAGATTTTGCTCAATTTTTCTGAAAATAGATTTGTTCGATCAAAAATCATAATTTCAATATAATAATTCATTAATATTTATCTGTTAAATTATAAATACTCGTAGATTAAACTCTCAAATTTATCAAAATCAGAATAAAAAATGTGTTTTCGGAATTAAGCCAAAATTTAAAAAATTAACGTTAGCGAAACTAAAATTTGATATGGGATTTTTACTGTGTATGTGTCGGATAGCTTTGTCATTTAATAGCATTTAAATTATTGTTTTAGATAAACGAAACGTTTTGAAGGAAATCAAATGATCTAAATCGAATTTAATTTTTCATTTATATATATATATATATATATATATATATATATATGTGTGTGTTTGTGTGTGTGTGTGTGTGTGCGTGTGCGTGTGCGTGTGTGTGTGTGTGTGCGTGTGCGTGTGCGTGTGTGTGCGTGTGCGTGTGCGTGTGTGTGTGCGTGTGCTTGTGCGTGTGCGTGTGCGTGTGCGTGTGTGTGTGTGTGCGTGTGTGCGTGTGTGCGTGTGTGCGTGTGTGTGTGTGTGTGTGTGTGTGTGTGAGTGTGTGTGTGTGTGTGTGTGTGTGTGTTTAACATCTTATAAACTCTATAACATTTAATAATCTACTTTATTGGAGAATTTTTAAAATAATTAAATATTAAACTAAAGTTTCTTAAAAAAAATTGCTAAGTATTAATTTTGATATCTTAGAGTAATTTTGAATTCTTAGTATAAAAATAATTAAAAGAGAAAAATAAATCTAATTTTTATCCTAATCAGCGTAGAGTAATTTGTTTTTGAATAAAAAGGTAATTGAAACTTTGATATTAAAAAAGCAAAATATTTTATTAAGATAAAAATTTATATAACAGATATTCTCTACTAAAATAACAAAATGTTTTTTCAATAATTAGTACATGTCTTTGTCAGTGTTACTATTCTAAGAAAAATTCACTCACATATGAAAACAAAAATAATTTATCTATAAAGTAAATAAAGGAAAATATCTTTATGAAGAAAAAATTAAATATCATTTAAATCTTATTGCTACTTTTGTCAGAACTTCGTAATTACTAAGTAATTGATTTATTTTTAATTGACAAGATTATAAAAAGTATGGAATTGAAATTTTATTTTAAAACAAATGAATAAAAATTTCACAAACATAATATTTATAATAAAAAGTAATTTTAAGCACTTTGTGGAATAAGACATTTAAAAAAATTATATTAAAAAGATGTTTATGATACTTTGTTCGGAATTTGAATGCTGTTTATTCATTGAAACATTTCTGGAAAATGAACTTTTGATTTTAAATAAATTAGAAAACTCATCAGAAAGAAAAAGTATGATAATTTTAAAAATACGCTTTCGTGTATTAATGAACTTATATTGACGAATAAAAAATAAATCGTCTTATTATAAATGCTCCTAATTTTCATGTCTTCATAATTCTATTTACTTTTCTTGTTAAATCTGAAATTCGTAGCAAATGATATTTATTAAAGAAATTAATTTTTTTATCTTTCGAGTATCACTGGATAAAATTTCAGTTCTTTATTGTAACAAATGATTTTTTTCTTTTGAGTAAAACCAATTAATGTTATTTAAAATGATCAAAATTTATGAAATACACATTAAATTTCATTTTTCACATACTGATTTAGTATGCATTTAATTATATTTATAACAAATTCTTTTTTTAAGCATAAGTAATTTACAATTTTAATATTCCACATAAAATACATAATTTCATAAATTGTAGTTAAGAAAATTGATATCCTTGAATTTAACTATATCTAGCCCATAGAATTATGAACAATTTATGTGTCTAAATACATTAAAGTCCGATTGTTAAAAACAATTGTTGTTGGTAAATTATCTTCAAATAATTAATTAACAAACTTTCATAATCTATAAACCTGTGCATAATAAATATTGTTTCTTGTATTATTTACTTATATATTATAGATTTATCAAATTCAAGAGCATTTCAAAAAGTATAATAAATATTATAAAAAATTTTTAAAAAATATTAAAGTAAGAAATATTTTTTAGATTTTCGAAAATTAATAACAAATTACATATTTAATTTATTTTAAAAAGTTTTCTCCATAATAATGAGACAAAATATATAGTCAAAATAAATTATACTATTAAAAATGTATACTGTTATAAAGATTAATGATGAAGCACTCTAATCTAAAGAATTTCGAACAATTCCCCGGAAGGTTTTTGTAGTATAAGTTAGAAGAAAAAAGATATTTATAACAAAAAATAAAGTAAACATGAACATCAAAGCAAAGTAAACAAACCCATATTAGAAGGAATTACAGAAATCATTTCAAAATATAAATAATAGCAAGTCAGAACCTATTTAAATATTGGAATACCAAAGTAAAGATAAAGTTACCAAAATTAAATTTAAAATTGGGATAAAGATATAGTTGCAAACAATAATTTGAAGAATTACGAGTTAAATTCAAAAAAGTTAAAGTGATTAAAAAAACACGCAGTAAATTTAAAAACAAATTTTGTTTAAAAAGATTTAAAGTAAAGTTATATTTAAAGAGATTAAAGGTAAAATTGTATTTAAAAAATTTATTAATTGTATTTAAAAATTATTAAATTTTAATTAGTTTTTTTACGTAGTATTTACAATTATAGAAGGGCTTGAGCTGCCCTTCTGTGATTGTAAAAACTACGCATTACTTCTATGTTACAAGTAAATCCCTTTTCAAATATTTTATACTAAAATTACTTGGAATATTATTGTGTTTGATATGATAAATTAAACATTTTATTTGATTTTTAATATCAATACTTATAGGTTATTGCAAATACTGAAAATGAGATTTAGTTCATTAAATACAATATTCATCTAAATATTTAAAGAAATATTGAAATTCCATTATATAAATTTATTGACTTTAAAATTAAATTGATTTATTTTGTCAAAAATGCCAACATATTTAATGGAGTTATTAATGCGTATAAATAAGCCTAAAAAATCTGCTTTAGTATCAAATAAATTAGTTTCAATTAGAGAAAGTTCATTAAAGTAAACAATTTTAGAAATATCTTCAAAATTTAAATTATTGAAAATAATAAAATCATGAATATATCTAAGTGAAAAAGGATATTGATGAATAAAACTTCTTTCAAGATAATGTAGAAACAGATTTATAAGTATGCTTGAAATGTTTGATCATTGTGGAAAACCACAATTTTGAATAAATATATTTTCAAAATTATAGATAAAATTATTATAAGAATAAAATTTAACCAAGTGTATTCCAGTGTTAATTTACAACATTTAATAAATTTTTATAATCTTAAAAAAAGAAAGACAATACATCACTTAATTTATCAGTAATATTCTAGGAAAATTATTTTTAAAATCAAAAGAACTAATACAAGATATACTATTACTTGATAAAAATTCAAAAACAGGTGTATTATTACAACTAATTATGTATTATTATTTTTAACAAGAAGTTGACTTCAAGAACTTTTTAGTAATGGAAATAAGTTTTGTTACACTTAAAATATTCCAAGACATGTCATTTTATTTTTTTTTAATTCTTAAAAAAATAATAAAGATCGATACATCAATGAGCAGTTATAACTTTCTACAAAGATGAAAACTGTAGTAAAATAATTAATTCATGTTTAACGTCATAGAATAAATCAGCTGGTTTATATCGTTATCATATTCATATTTTTCCAAAAGCATTTATTATCAGGTGCAGACAAATCTATACTTCAGTCAACTGTCTCTTCTATTGTAGCATGTCAAATATTTTATGTTACACAAGTAGTGAACATGTGCTACAGTGTCGTCTATATCCTAACAGCTTTAATATATTTTAGAAAATTTTTACTATATCCATTATGTGTACACTTAATATACAGACGGTATTATCACATTTTTAGAACGATTTCGTGGCCGTTTAATTAATATATAAAATGTATAGATTATTTTTTTAAATGTTCGATCTAATAGCCTTTTTTCTAGACTATAAGTCTGCATCGTGATTTCCATGATAGAAGAACTTTTCGTAATATTTCCAGGGGCTTTGCTTTCCATTCCTCTTCCACCACTTTCCACAGTCCATCTATCGGGGTGGGTTTGCGTTTAGAAAGAGCCTATTTTTAACAGACCAAAGGCACAATATTCCACAGGTGAAAAGTCAGACTTCTCAGGGATAGGTTGAAAATCTATACATGCAAAATCTGTGTTAGTCATCATTTTTTCAAAGAATGCAGAGGTAGTTCTCAAAGTATGATTTATAGCTTTATTTTCTTGATGAAATTTCTCTCTTTGAATATCATTGGGATAAAGAAATGGAATTTCTTTTGTAAATATTAGATATAAAACCCTCTCTTGATAGTACGTTGAGTTGATTTTAGCTTTTCTTCCCACTCTTCCTATTTTTAATTTCCCATTGTAGGAGGAGAAACCTGTGACAATCATAAATTCCTTACTGAAACTTTCTTTACATTGATTTAAACGGGTTTGTACATTTTTTCCCTCATTTTCTATAGTAAAAAGACCTGTATTTGTTACAGTCATTTAGGTTAACCCAGTTTCATCAAGGGTCACAATGTTTTTCCATTTTTCTTCTGCTAAATGGTTTTTACAGGATTCTACAAAATGTTTTGCGTTGAGCCACAGCAAAAGCTGGTGAACATTATGTTTTTTAGCATTTTTAAGTTGTAAATACTGGTTTATTATTTTATTTATTGTTTCTACAGATGTATCTAAATACTTTGCAATTGATTTCTGTGTTAGCAGATTTTCTCTTGTTACCAGCCATTTCACTTTAGAAACATTTGAAACAGTACATATCTTTAGAGATATTCGTTTGGAGTCTTCTTTCTATGTAGAAACATTGATTGACAGTTTTTACCTGTCCAATTAATAATATTGCTTATTTTGCACATAGAAATTTTAATATCATGCATTTCACAACGTTTTTGATTTCTGGAATAAGAACGTTTATCTTCGGAAATCACAAAAATATATTCTTCAGTTCACAGCATGTTTATATGTGACATTTTGAAAGAAGAATAAATTTAAATGTAGCAGACGATATTTCTCATTTCAAATAATAATCTGTTGCAAAAAATTTTTATTCTAAAACATTTACTTTTTTTTTTAATTCGTTATCGAAATCGTTCTAAAAATGTGTTAATACCCTCTGTATTCGGGGAGATTAAAGTGGCCTTTATTATCCAATCTCAAGAGGGAACCTTGAAAAATCTCAAAGATCTACCACGACGCAGAAACTGAAAGGCAACATATATCTACTCGAAGCTCATCTGTGGCAGAAATTAAAAAAAGGATATTCTAACTGAAGTTTGTGGATCTAGCAAAAGGTCTTAAGTAAATTTTTAATGGCAGAAAATAGATCTCTTTAGTGTTATATGATATCTTTTTTTCTTCACTGATAAATTACTGATTGTTTGATAACAAAGGAAATAAGGAGGGTTTTTTTCAATGTACTCTGTGATTCTTATTTATCTTTCTTTTTGACAAGAATGTCCTTCAAAAAACTTCAACAAAAATGTTAAATTTTTGAATCAGCATTTAACTATTATTCAGTATATATATTCCCAAATAATAATATGCTAACAAGAAAATATTTAAACATTAAATTTCAAGGCCATGCAGCTTACCACGCGTTCAATCTAATAATAATTAAAATGAACATTAATTCGTTTCAAAGTTACAAGATGCATAATATTTTCGTTGTTCCTAGGAAATTTCTACTCACTTTTAAAATTAAAATTTAAAACTTCCACTGAATATTTTAAAGCTTAAGATATTTTGCCATATTAGAAAGAGAATGAAAAGTGTCTGTTCCTTAAAAGTTGTGGAATATTTCAAATAAAGTAACGTATTTGAAAAACAACTTTATTATCAGAAACAAAAAAAAAGTTACAACAATACATTCAACGTAAAATTTCAAGCTTAATATAAACACTTAAGAAACCATAGGCTTTAATTTTAATTTAAAGAACACCATCTATTTTAAATGAACTATCTCCATTAATATTTTCCAATATAAAAATGCAAAATAAAATAAAGATATTTAGAATTTTACTATTATCCAGCTATCAACATATATCAGTTCATTTTAATTAATAGTATGGGAAAAAATGTAATACTTGGTTTCAAAAACTTTTTCTTACACATCTAATAGTATTTCAAATAAGGTAAAATCCATCAAAAAGTTTATACTCTGGAAACAAGTAGCACTTTTAAATTATGTTACATTTTTTACTGACGTTTCTGTAGTAAATTTATCTGTTTTATTTATGGTAAAATCATTTACATATCAGTTTAGTGTGACGACCACGAAAACAAATGATGGCTAATTAAGATTTCACTGAGCAAAACAAGACATTGTTTTTTTAGAGAAATACACATTTTCTATCGATCATGAAGATAAGTTGCCAACAAATTCTTGTAAAATTATCTGCATTTTATATATCTGCAATTATTGTGTAACTATATAATCAAATGACATAGATTTCCTTTTTCTGAATTGCGAATTGTTAGGGATGATCAACTTTTTCGTCTTTTTTAAAAATACGAACAATATATGCTTCTAAATTTATATGCTCTAGAGTAATTTATTCACAATACATTTGATTAATATCCAAAACTAAGAAAGAATTTTGAAATAAAACTTTTTACCAAACAATGTAGCTGTATTTATGATTGAAGAGTGGAGGATTTGGTTTTTATCGTAATGTTTCCTAGGGTCAAGCATGCATGCTTATAATGGTGCACAAATAACTTTAATCGGCAAATCTTTTTTTTGCGAAAAACGTAAATGAAAGTTTATACGACAGCCAAACTACTAAATTATAAAAACCATAATTAAAGTGTCAGTTGGTTCTTAACCACTTCTCATCTCACAATTATACGATCAGATAAGAGATAACCAATCAATATGATGTCTGCACATTTATTTACAGTTATAAGAATACATGAATAAATATTCTATTATTTACGCATTTCTACAAATAGAAGGACATAAATAGAAACTTTTAAATAGAAACGTGAAAAGCTGTTGGAGTTTAAATAATGTAAAACCTTATTTAAGTAATCCATGGATTTATTTGTTCATTGCAAACAAGATAACACCTTGACTATTTGAGGAATATTAAATTCTAGTTTTGAAATTTGTTTTAGGTTATTGAATCCATGACACTACCTATTTCTTTTGATAGTTTATTCATCATAAAAAAATTAATCAATTATTTCTAATAATGTTGACTTTATGCCAAGTTGAGATGATAATTTTAAGACAGTTTCTCGATTATTTTCCCATAGATTGTAATATTCTAAGCAATTTATGTTTTCATATCACTACAGCAACAATATTAAATTTTTCTTAAGATTCCATATTTTTTAAACTACTGAAAAATACGTTTCTGTTGTTAGGTTAAAATATGATTTATTGTATTTACACATTAATTATGCTGGTGAATTGTAATTGGCTCACATGTTAAAGATCTTGGATGACATCATAAAACTACAAATAGCGTTATTTAACTAACAAGATCGAAGGACTGGGAGCATTAATCAAAGTATATAATTTATCATCATATCTTTTCTTGTGAGATATTACATGTCACTGTGAGTAACGCTTTCTTTCTTATAAGTCCTTATTTTATCAATAAAACAATCTAATATTCATGTAAGAATTAGTAAAAATTTCTCTATAGAATAAATTGTCTTGTAGAAATTTGTAGAAATTGTAGAAATTTCTTATAAGCGGTTTAAAGTAAAAATTTATTTACTAAGGAATCTTACTAGTAATATTATTATGCTTATTTTACTAGTTAAATGTTTACTTATATAAAGTTGTATTTATTGAATACTTGAATTAAGATAACCTTAAATTTTAGCAAAATTATAAATCAAATTAATCATAAACCAAAGGGGGGGAATTTGCTTTTAACAACTAAAAAATAGATGAAACGTGATATCTCCTAAATTAATGTACAAATATTTTTAAATAAAGAAATTTTAAATATTTTATTCCATAGAAAAATTAAAAATTGTCTAAGAATTACATATTTTTAATTGTTAGCTAACGAATACTTAAGCTAACAAGAATTAGAAATTATTCCAAAATTAAATATCTTATCTTAGAATCAAATATATCAAGGTCAATATTGCGAAATAAAAATACATTATAAAAACTGTACAAATAACAGAAAATATAACTCTATATGTAAGATTGCTGTATCGAAAATCAATCATTACATGATTTAAAAGTTACAGTTTAATTTACTCCGATTTTCTCATTTTAATCAATTTTAATTTAATATATTACTATTTTTAAACTTATTTCAACATAATTCAAATAATGAAACCTTATTCAAAAAGGAGAAAATATATTCATTTTCTAAGTAAAATAACATACATATATATATATATATATATATATATATATATATATATATATATATACACATACACACATACCTATAGATAAGTGATAAGCATAGTTTTCTTTAAACAAGAGAATTACACATGGAAAACTTATAGTAACTGCTAATTTCGAGTTTATTATAACTTTTTAGAATGCTTTCAAATTCGTAATGAAGAAAAAAGAGATTTTAACACTAAATTTTCTGAAGAATGCACATACCAACTCAATTTTTTTTTTCTCATAAAAACTCGTTCTTTCTATTTTTGTAGATACAAATGTTCTGTTTTTGTAATTAAAAATTCGCAGTATGTTTATTTACAAAATTATTTACGAAATATAATCAAGAAATTGTTTAATTTAAAGTTTATGGAAGATAATTACCTTCTGTAGAAATTATAATCACTCGAATTTTCAAAATTTTAAAATTAGGAAATATTTTAACATCATTTTTCAAACTGATTGGATCAATGTTATTTATATTCAATCCTACGTGAGAGATATGACTTTGAATTATTTTATCAACATAGTTTCAATGTTTGTGCATATAATATATTTACTTTGAAATTTATAGTAATATTCATAAGTTTAAAGTGACATGACATATTAGACAAAAATTCATAGCCATTTTCTGATCTTTTGTTTCCTGAATCATCACCTATCATTAAACTTGAGGCATCTCTAAAATAATGTTCATAAATATTAAGTAGCTTAGAAAAAATAGTAGTATTAGAAAAATAGTAGTAGTATTAGAAAAATAGTAGTAGTATTAGAAAAATTAAGCGCTAGCATATTTCTTTTATGTGATCTTGATATACCTATCAGAATTTATTTTGTCTTTAAATAAAATATGCAAATCCCCTAATTCTTTTAAATATTACATTTCTTTCTCTGGAAACGAAGTATCTTGGAAAATTGGAGGACATGATAATGATGCTCAACTCGATCATAAACTAGAGTGGCAACATCATCTGTCATGTATTTCCATCGTCCCATAAGGCTGTCACAATTTTAAGTTATTTTCAAAATAGGTGGATATTTCCTACTCTAAAAAAACACATTTAATATGAAAACATTTTATTTGAGTATTATGAAATATGTTGTGAAAAATATTAAAGTTAATTCTCTGTTTGTGAAAACAATATTTAATGTGTTCCTTGAGTTATCTGTAGAAGCATACTAAGTTGATATCTAAGGAACAGGGAAAGAGTTTTTAGTAAATTTATTTTTCATGACCAATATCACTTTTTAAGCAATGAAAAACCAATTTTCTTTAAACGAAATTAAAAATTTTAAATATTTTACTTTTGTCTGGTTTGAAGTCTGAACAAGAGAATATAGGAATATTCTTTATCACTTTTTAATAAGTATTATGTCTTTCAAAATTCTTTAATTATAATCCCAATTTTGTTTCGTAAAGATATATTTCCGACTTGCTTTGATATCAAAAATCTTTTCTAACTTCTGTAATTTCATTTCCAGTGCTTTTTTTATGCTTGCTAATAAACTATTCAAAATATTTTTAGTATTTATAGCTGAATATTTTTATAATATAAGAAAATTATGATAAAAATATTTTAAAAAAATAGATGATTCTACTTTTTTCTAAAAATAGCGTTATTTCCTTATGAAGCTCGAGACAAATTATAAAGCAGTTTTAAAAGTGAGGTTATGAGATCGTTTTTATAGAAATTTTATAATTTTTATAGTTTTTTTACGTAGATTCATATTTCAAGCGTTTTAATGCAATAGGTATAACAAATATAGCTGTATTTTTTAAATTTCAGATTGAGTTATATTTGTTGCTTTCGCGTCTCTTTGAATTCTATGGTTATTTTTGTATTTCTGAATGTTGATGAAAGGTCATGCAATTTTTCTCAATAATATCAGTTATGTTTCCACTTTCAGTTATTTTTTAATATCATAGAAAAAAATTGGTGATCAATCGATAGAAAATTTTACATTTCACCAAATGTAAGTTCACCAAAATCTTTTTTGTATATCTATTTTACTTCAACATTTTTATGTTGTTTAATTGCTTTTCTGTTTTCTTTGCATTCATTTTCTTTGCACAAAATTTTAATAAGAAAAAATTTGTCTATTTTGAGTGTAGTTATTAAAGCAGAAAAAAAAGTTACTTTTACATTGTTTTGAGCAAAGTTAATAAAAAGAGAAAAATTGCCTATGGATATTACATAACAAGAAGTAGTTTTGATTGAAAGACAAAAATTCTTTCTCATATGTTTCAATCTAAAATTAATATCATTCTGAAACTGAAGTTTTTAAAACGACAAAAAATAATATATTATGAAAAATTTATATAATTGAAAGGAAAGCTTTTTTCTTATTATTTCTACAGTATTATAAAAATAATTAAACTGAAGTCCCTCTTTTAATTATGTACTATATTTATGTCTACAATTATTATAATAATAATTATAAAAAAATATTGTACAGATTATTGACCGTTTTTTTAATACAGTATTAGAAAAAAGAAACGAAAAATATTTTAGCATCAAAGTAAAATGCTTTAATAATACAAATGCATACCACCAATACTATAACTTCATTTAAATAAATTTAAACTTTCTACTTCTCTTGCTTGGCTTATTTTGCTACAATAACTGAAAAATTAACGGATATTTTTCCGAGCTATATTCACCAACTATAAAATCTAAATTCTCCTTATGTAACCATGGCACAACAGCTATAAAATTTAAGAATAAAATTTGGGAAGGTAAATTTCCTCCACCAATGCAACGCAGAGTAAATATTTTCCAGCTCTAATGGAAATTTTTCTTCTTTATTTGTTTTTATTTATTTATCACTCCTTAATTACTTTTTGAATAAATGATTAAATTAGATCAAAACAATCAAGGTGAAGTAGATCTCTTTCGAATATTTTTAAATAATGAAATTCAACAAATATCCTTCACGAAGGTAAAAAAAAAACCTTTGTTCCAATGGCCAGAAAAATTGCAAAGAATTAAAGGTTAACAAAAAAGTAAACTACAGAAAATAGACCGAATTCAATTTGCCTAAAAAACGATCTTGCCTCCCAATATTTGGCTTCCTCTGTTAGGCAGCAAAGAGCCCAACAAAGGGGCAAATTTGCCTAAAAAACGATCTTGCCTCCCAATATCTGGCTTCCTCTGTTAGGCAGCAAAGAGCCCAACAAAGGGGCAAATTTGCCTAAAAAACGATCTTGCCTCCCAATATCTGGCTTCCTCTGTTAGGCAGCAAAGAGCCCAACAAATGGGCAAATTTGCCTAAAAACCGATCTTGCCTCCCAATATCTGGCTTCCTCTGTTAGGCAGCAAAGAGCCCAACAAAGGGGCAGATTATCCCTGTCCATTACCTATCAAGAGCCGCAGAGTAGATACGTAGGAAGAGTAAGAAGGTCCAAGAGCTTCAAATGAGGTACTAGGCAGTCATGTTCTATTGTTAGACATGAGTGGCTATTGCATTTCGTCTTGGTAAATCAAATATAAGAGAAAGACCTAAATTACTCCAGTGTTTTTGAGCTATAAGAATATGTAGGTCTCGTGAGTCATTAGCAGTAAATAAATACTTTAGAAACCATTTTTAATCTTCCAATGCAAGAAGGGTGTGGAAGGATGTTTTAGAAGACAGGAACTTATTCCTCAACAAAGGTGGAAACCAAACATTTTTTTTAATTAATATGTTAAATAAAAAATAAGAAAGCCCAGTTTCATAAGTTTAGTTGTAATGTTTTCAGTTTCAATCCATTAATAGCATTCTTAAAAATGTGTATAATACTGTCTATACATTAACATAATTTCTACAAAATTCTCATGTACACGTAATAGACGTACAAAGATTAAAGACCTAAAATATCGAAATTACATAAAAATCTCGCATTAAATTAAGATGGGAATTGTGTCAATGCCCTAAATCACAAAATATTTTTCCAATGCTTATAGAATATTAATTAAGAAATATTTTTTGAAAAAAATGGAAACATAAAAATAAATTATTGATGAAGAATATGGAAAATATACTTAGGATCAAAAATATACTTATGTTCAGAAATATGTTTATATAGTTTCTACAAAAAGAAATCCATATGCCTAATACTCATGCTATATAAGAATTTTGAAGCAGTGAGATATTAAATGGCGTGTAAAAACTCATTTAAGTATGTCATGTAAGTAATGTTTGTAAATAAATTTTTTGTTTCAGTGCATATAATATTTTATTGATAAATTTTATAATTTTAATACTTGTCATTATTTTTATACAGATTTTAAAAATGTCTTTTGTAAGACATTGTGTTTGTTCACAGATAAAATAAATTAATTATTACATTGATATAAAGGATATTAACAATTAGCTAAAACTATATGCGAAAAAACAGAAATTTAAACTTAGATTAAAAACAATTAGGTTGAATAAGTATTCTTTGAAATGACATACTAATTTCTTATGATTAATATTTTTATTTTATATCATTTTATATTAATATATATTACTTGAAATTCGCAGTCAAATACCACTTCCTACTCTTTTATAAGCATGAGCATGAAGACATATTAACATAATAAATACAATGAATAAAGGAAACAATTATTAAATATCTAGCTCAATAAATTTGAAAAATATATTTCTCTTTTAATGAATGCTCTGAAAATAAACCAACGTAATTTAATCTTTAATTTTAATATTTTTTTTGCAATGTTATTTGCATAGATAAAAAAAGAAATAAGTCAATCACCAAATACCTATCAGTTTTTTAATTACTTTTTCTCATTATTTCTTGTAACGTGTACTCGTTTTATTAATTTTTCCGATTTCAGAGCATGTAATTATGTGAAATAATGAAATACGTCTATTTTTTGCAATTAAGATCCATGAAAATATATATATATGCATGATTTTTAATTTTATTTTCTATAAGTTAAATTTTCCTTATAAGTGTTGAATATTTATTTTGATTTATAAAATTTAATATTTTCCAAAAATTTAGTAAAACAATATTTAAAGATTAAATAAACGTATTAGGAATAATTATGTATAATAATTTTAATAATGCTTTTGTAAAAGCTATTATTTAAAAAAATTGTTAAATCTGGCAGCTTAAATATTAAAAATTTATTTAAGAAGCAATTATATACAATGAATAATAAATAATTTATACAAATAATAGAGCGTTTTCAATAATTTCATGATAAAGATTATTTTTACTCTTCACCCTATTTGCTTAAAAATGATTATATGTTAATTTTTAACACATGCCATGCATCTAACAAAATTACGAATGGCCATTCAATTTATATTTAGTTCTACCCACTGAATAAATTTGATTTTAATCGCTTCAACTTTAGAATTGAAGAAATACAGGTATTGCTTTTTAAATTCCAAATTGTTTTATGAAATTGCTCTAAAAACAAGAAAACGATATATGTAAGTTTACTGCGTTACGAGAGATTGCCCATAAAAATGAAAGGAATATGTCACTAACATTTTCCTGGGTTCAATAGAAATAGAAGTTGTACCCATTACACCGAAATTGAGTTTCTATAGTGAGATACTGAAATTGAAATGTTTGCCATTGAAATAACACTGAACGTTCGAATTTGCTGATGCTATCAAATGTGTAACCTTAAAAAGAAAATTACCTTTGATGTTCAAAAAAATAACCTAATAACCCTATAAATATCTAGAAATGTACAGAAAGATAAAATATAAGCCCTGATAATATTATACCACAAATTATACTACTTAAAAACAATTTTCTATAATAGGCTAACTATACAATATCTTGCATATTTTTTTGAATTTATATATTCAAAGTGAAAATATTATAGAAATTACGTATTTTTTATTTACTGAACTTAGTAAAGAAACAATGGTATTCAATGGTATAGTGTTTAACTATCGATTACGATGAAAATTGCTTTTTAAAATTATTATAATAATGTAATACGAATTTATTTTCAAAAATAAATAAATTTATATTTAAAATTATGAAGAATTGAAATAGTAATAGTTTTAGCGCCTAGTATAAACAAATTTATTGGACTAATTTGTGTGGAGGAGCAGACCAAATTCATGTATGTATGCCTTATAAATTTTTAATTTTTAGAGTATATTCATTTAAAATTAACGGGGAATATTGTTCAAAACAGAATCATTTCCTCTTCTGAAAACTAAAATACTTAATTCTTACATTTTTAGTCTATTTAATGCTTACAGGTATTTTTACTTTTGAAATAAAACTAAAAGCTTAAATATAATGTAGGATATTAATATTAATTTTGCTCAATGATATAATAAATCAAAAGCAGATTTTTTAATATAATTCGGCTGATAAAAAAATTCTATTAATTCAAATATTTTAAAATAAAGCACTTCTGAAATCTTTATATAGAACATTTGTGAGAGATAATATTGTCTGTGGAAATACATAAGTAACTGATTTAAAATACATCATAATCTTACTAGTTTATTAAGATATTATTTTTAAATTAAAATGGTACACTTAAAAATAAGAAGACATTTTACTTATTTGTGATATTTTAATTAATATACTAGAAAAATACGGTGTTTGAATTTATATTTTTTTTAAAAAAATCTCATGAAATTTCTGAACACCATTTGCGTCTATAGAAGGTAAAATTATCTCATATTATCAGAAAACTTGAAATGTTTATCAAAAAACGCATTTTTATTTTCAGGTCATATTCAGTGTCTAAAAAATTTACTTGAAATAATTGATAATTAAAAATTTAACTAAAAATATAAATAACGTTATTAAACTCTTTTGTTTATAAATTAAAAAATATCTTCACGAACCTATGAAAGGATATGAAGCTGTCATAGTTTTGCTAATTCAAAATACTTATATCTGTGAAAATCTAAATTGTTCTTTGTTTAAAAATAAAAAACAAGTTTATGGAACTTTTTTAAATAATTAATTGCTTATAAATTCTAAAATTCAACATTAATCATTTAATTTGTATTTTAGTCTTTTCAGTTAACATGGTAAAGTTTATTTTAAAAAAGTCTTGATTTAAATTTATTTGTTAAGTGCTTTATATAAGCCATCGTTGTCAAGTACTTTAAGTAATATTATTGTTACAAAAAATACCTTATTTCTAAAAAAATTAAATCTGACAGTCTAACGATAATCAAAATTAACCAAAAAGAAATAGTTTTAACACGAAAATGGTTTTCAATGAGCACAAAAACATTTTCTGTCAAATACATAAAAATAAATAAATTTATGAAAGTAGAATTTGTTGCAAAAGGAAGAAACGAAATAAACAAGTAAATCAAATACTAAGAAATTTTAGAATAATTGCTTTCTGACGAATCAAACAAGCCAATTTTGTTTCTATTGCAATGCTAAAACTTAAAAAAATATAGTTAAAAACAATTCAAAATTAAAGAAAATTAAAAGTTGTCACAATAGATGTTATTTAAAAGACAATTAAAGCTTTATCATGTCATTTTGTTCATCTGAAAAAAAGGACAATCTATTAAGTGGATTTATTATTAGAAATGCGTGTGACATTTTGTTTATTATGAAAAATGGAAAAAATTCTCAGTTACGCCATCAATTAAAGAAAGAAAAATGTAAAATAAGTAAATTTGAAAATTAATTTTTTTAAATAATTAATTAGAAGTATTTGTATTTCCGTCCTAATTAGTACTGATATTGTTATTTTTATAAAATGATCATATACCAGATTTAGGAAATAATGTTGATATATCTAAAATTCTGGCATTCAGAGTTAAAAAATTTTTTTTCATAAAATATTTTACATTTAAAAAATGTTTGAAACTGACATTTATGCTCAATTTTATTTCATTACGCATTTTTGTTGTAAACTGCATTTAAAATATATATAATTTGTTGGATATTTAAATGAATACCATAATTAATTTCTAAAAAAGTGATTTTTAATATTGATATAAAAATTCTTAAAAAATAATTTTACATATTTCTTAGGAAAATTAATATACATTTTTTACTTTTAGTTAAAATTATAACATAATTTATAGATATTAAAAACAAAAATAAGTATTCATAATAGCCATGTTATATGTAATCATTATTTATTAATGTTGAATGAGAGATTTTTAACAAACCAAATGTATCAATGAATACTACAAATAAATTATTATTCTTGTATTCAAACGGTAAGACTTTAAATAAAATTTCATTTTGATATTTGTAAGTAATAGAATAGATATAAAATTAATTTATTTTTAAATTGATTAATTAGGTAATTTTAATTTTAATTTACAATTTCAAATTCATAAAATTGATTTGTTTAATTCAATTCAAATTTCCAGCTTAAGATTTTGCATATCTTTTCAGATGATAATGTTTAAAACGTTCGTTGCGCGTCCCATGGGATGACCTGAAGTCATCGTTAAACTGGTATTTAAAAGCCTCCATATTGCAGTTACCAGTAATCTTCGTATGTTGGCCAGGTATTCCGTTCGTGGCTACCACAACATGTACTTGATGTAAGATCGATGTTACGGAAATGCCTTTGGTTCCAGCATGATGCGACTCCGGCGCATTTCTATGATCCTATACGTGGTTGGCTAGATATGGAATATTCCAGCTCCTGGATCGAACGGAGAGGTCCGGTTCTATGTCCGCCTGATATTATACTTTTGGATTATTTTCTATGAGGCCATCTAAAGGAAATGGTGAAATGAGACGTAGTGCCAACACCAATGAACTTAGTTTTTCGTCTGCACGCTGCTTATACTTCGGTGAAGCCCACGATACAGCAATTTAATATAATTTATACATACATTCCTTTATATGAATATGCGGGTATATGTATATATACATATATATATATATATATATATATATATATATATATATATATATATATATATATATAGAGATATATATATATATATATATATATATATTAATTTTTTAATTTCAAGAAATATTATTATTATATTCAAAAGAATAATATATTTTTCAATTTTTAACACTTGAAAATCAGAAAAACTAAATTATATAGCAAAATTTAAACTAATTTATTAAAAGATAACAAATTTTAAATAAATGCTGTTTAAATATTTTTAATCTTTAACAGCTATTATATACTTACTGTGTTTTTTGGGAATTTTTGGTTTTCTTAGTTTAATCGTGATTACAACGTCATTCTTTTGGTAGGCTGTCTTTGCAGTCTGTTATTTCTTGAGAATGTTTTCTTTATTTTTGTACTGTTATTTCTTGAGAGATTTTTTCTTTTTATATACTGTTATTTCTTGGGATGAATGAATTTTAAAAGTGTTTTTCTTACTTTAATTTAGTACGAGTAGATGCGTATAAATTGTTTGGCAGTATATTTTTCTAATTGAATAATCCATATTTTGAAAATAAATCACTTAAGTTTTTTTATAGAAAATTAAATGAATGTAAAAATTTACTTTTCTCACTGAATTTTGAACAAAAAGGATAGTACAGATAAATAATGCTTATAATGCTATTTATAAGGTAAAATATGTATTCTTAATAACAACAAATGAAAATAAAACATGGTATTTTTTATGTCTATCATTAAGCAAGTTATGTTGAAAAAGACAACAATAATTGCTTAAATTTCATTCATTTGAAATAAGTTTGTTCTTATGAAAGACCGCAACCTGATATCAATGTATACAAAGACAATAGGTTGTATTGCTTTATTCATATAGCAAATGTACAACAATTTTTCTTCCAAACTTTAGATATTAATCCCAGAAGTGTTCAAAATATTTGGCAACTGCGACAATTTTTTTAGCAGGTCAGATGGAATACTTATTATTACTCAATGGTATTTTTGTACTCTGCAACTGTGTTTAAGCTTGAGACCAGTAAACAATCCACAAATACATTCGAGATAGATAATAAATTATCAAACAATAGCTTGTGTGGCCACGTGGAACTTTTAATTATAAAATCTTCATTTTAATTCTCTAACAAAGCGTTCCGTAAAGTTGCTAGCCGACTGAACAAGCAATTAGAAAGGAAATATCAGAGTGAGATTCAAGTTATAAATCAAATTTCTTTCCTGCAACAGGTCACCATCTCCTTTTTCTACAATGTCGATTTAAATATTTTAATGAAAATATGTAACACCATTCAAAGTTATTATACCTGTTTAGAATTCTGTGTATTTAACTTTTGATACCTTTAAAAAATACTAATATTAATAAAGAAATAAATAGTGAATATACACTAAATTAACTTAAAGATTTTCCTTAGTGACTTGCTCAAATAGAGAATAAGTTTTAAAAGGTTCGCGGTATGTCCGTACTGGGCTTATTTAAGCTTCCATTTAGTATAAAATTAGCTTAATCAATCTAGAGATCTCTAAAAACCTGTTTGACACCAGGTAGTAAATCGCTTAAAGACTGAAAGTGAGACATATTCACGTACCCCAAGTGAGGAAACCTGAAAATAGTCTCAAGCAGACAGGTGTGCGTGAAGAAGACAAAACCTCAATATCTATCTCAGCAGTTCCTGGGATTGAACCTGAGATCTTTCACATAGAAGGACAAGCGAACTTTGGGCACCTATGTTGTATTTTATTTTGATTTGCTATATAGTAAAAGCACACAAGAGGAAATTATAAGAAAAATTCTGAGAGTTTTGGTAAGAATTATTTGTAAGGTTTGCTTTGGATCTTTAGGATACAGTCAGTTTTGATGTTAAAGAAAAAAATGACTGAGAGGCAAACTTAAGAATATCGTTTTCTAATCTGTTGAAATATATATTGAATACTTTACATAAGTTATGCTAGTAAATATACTTGAAAGTTTTAAATTTCTCCGTCATATTTTAATAAGAGTTTATTTAAAAATATTTTGGGGCATTTTTATTTTTCATTTGACTTTGCTTTAGCAATATTTACTATCATATTTATTAAGATTGTATAAGATATATTATATCATTACTATATATATAGAAATATTCCTTAAGATACTGCCGGAAAAAGTAGAAGGTCCCAAAGTTTTTTTAAATAAGAGATGACCTTTGAATTTTTACATAATAATTTTCTTACAGCACTTTTAGAAACTTATTTACAATCAGATAACTATATATATAACATGAAACAAAAAAACTACTTGTTTATTAGAATTAAAAATTAATTTCCTTTATACCATGCTGTGTGGAAAAATAGAAGGAACCTTCTAAATAATGAAAGTGAAAATCATGTTAATAAGGAATTCTCCTGCCATTTTCTTTAACTACTTCAAAGACTCTATTTCCCAATGAATCATATAAGTCTGGAATTTTGGTTTTCCAAAAATTGTCAGAAACGCAATTCAAAACCCCTCGAAGTTTAATCAAAGATTCGATGCTTTTTGCTTGCCTTTGGCATAAACAAGCCAAACTATTACTGACCACATATTTTAAGCAATGTTGAGAACTGTACTTTTTCAGGCTGTGGCAAAACCCAAAGATTATTTGTCCCAAACCAATTTTTAACGCCATTGACCGTGTTATTTGATGATCCATATTACTGAAATATCCAATTTTCTACGCCTGTTTCAGCCCCATAGGGAAGAAGCTCTGAATTTATTATTTGAAGGTAATCTGTTCATTTCTGTGTTTCATTCAGAAACTCTAGAGGAATCTTTCCAACGTAGAAAACTGAAATCCAAACCATTCAACTGCCTAATCCTATCTGTCACGTAAAATTCTTCTTGTGTACCCAGAGTTCATTCGGACTCCATTCGGAGTTTCAACACATGTGTTCTATAACCCACTGTAATCGATGCCCAATGTTCCTTTCGTTCCATTCAGGATGGCACCCTCTTTTCTTGAATATGAACATATCCGATCTTTTTACTTAGTTGTAAAGTGTTCTTCTGGCTACATGTGTGAAGCCAGAGGAGTTTTGTGCTTTTCTAATGCTACCACGCATTTTTTAAAGTTCTTTACAGATTTTTCCTTAATTATGTAGAGTCAATTTTTTAAGTCTTCCAATCTTTGCTTTCCTCTGACTCTTTATATTTTTCAAGAAATTAGAAACGGCGTTTGGACTGATGTGTGGGGGCTTACAACTTTCTCTTAAACTTTTGCATACATCATTACATGCCATATTTTTAACTGTATGAAAATTCATTTAAAGGTTTCCTCCCATGCAATTTAACTGTACAAAATTGAGGAATTTTTTCAAGAAAATGCATCTTTTGAAAGAAAGACTGTTTGAAAGAACAATATTTTCAGAATATTAATCTGTTACAGATTCCAAAATGAGTATAATTTTGCAGGTGTCCTTCTACTTTTTCCACAGGCGAAAAAACCTTAAGTACTATTATATAATTTTTTATGGTAAATTAAACGCATTCAATGAAAATAAAAGAAAAATTAGTTTAATAAAAAAAAATTACAATAATTAAATGCAAATTACATTAATTGCGCTAAAATTTAAAGCGTAATTCATAAAATTTGACTGTCTTTCTACTTTTTTTTCTGTAGTGTATGTACAGACGATATAAAGCGCTATAAAAATTACTTATTTCGCTTATTTTAAAAGCAACAATTTTTTATTTCTAATTTATTGATTATAAAAATTACATAATAAATTAAACATTCCTTATGTTTATAAAGTTCTTAAAAAAAGTGATGAGAATATGAAAAATTGATTTAAAATTAATCATTGAAAATATTTTGAACTCAATAGGAACATTAATTTACTTCAAAACAATTTCTTTTAAAAAATTATTTCATATAAAAGATGACAATTGTTGTGTCTTTAACTACTAAAAATCCCAAAAATTTTATTGTTCTAAAATTATTAATGCACAAATACAATTGTATATAAAAATAATCCTACTTAAATCTATCATAAAAGACATTGTTTGATTTTTCAATTGATATTTATTTGATATAGAAAAGGTTTGTTCCATAATTAAATAATTTAATTAAAACATGAATAATTACAAACATTTTTAAATACAATATATATTAAGAATAAATCAACTGCAATATAACTGCATATTTCTTTCGATACAAATATTTAGTTCTATATCACAATAATTCATAAGTTATAATTGTCTATATAAATTATATATGTAATATAAAAATGAATAGAGTTTATAAATTTATTCCAAATTTACTTATTTTTTCCTTCAAGAGTATGAGGAAAAATAATTTAGCATAAAAGAAAAATATCATATAACCGATATCAAGCATGTTTGCATATTAATCAACATTGCTGTCGACCTACGAATATATTAAACAAATACCGAAAATTCTTATTATTTTTGTAATATATTACAATAACAAAAAACTTTGATTTCCTTTGTACTATATCGGAAGAATATTATAATTTTCTTATATGATATGTAATAGTAAAGTGGTTTTATTACTAATTTCGTAGCATACCTGATCGACTAAGGGTATTCAAATCATAAGAAATAAAAGAAAATCCAATCTATGAAAAGAGCCATAAACCACTTATAAACAATATGAAAAAGCTGCCCTAAATACCTAGTATAATATTTTAGTGACACTTATAGTCTTATGAATTATAATAAAAGTATATTTCTACTCGAGAGAATATCATAACTCTTATCTTCCGCTTGCTAACTATAGTTTTTCATCGGTTAACTATTTATAATAATCATCTCAACTAAAGAAATTCTGAGTACATGGATATTATTTATATTTCCTTTGGGAATAAAAATTCCTTACGTTTAAATATTCTATTCCAGTAAACTCTAAGCAGATTTAAACATTTTAGATTAGAAAATTAGTGTTCATTTGAGGTTGTGGTACGCAAAATTAACACACTATTGACAACAAGTATGCAGGTTTCATGAGATTTTCTGCTTGAAAATGTCTTACCAATAGAAAAATAATTTTGAAAATATGTTCATGTGTATTAACGTACTAATTTATATCAGAATTAAATCTTCCTCTTTTATTGATATTTTTCTTACTTGACTTAAATGCTGATAATGATATATTTTTTTCAAGATATTCCTCGAGATTTCAAAACATTATTATGAAGAAATTCAATATTTTGAGATTTTAACTCTAAATTCTAAATAATGACTGATTAAAACCATTTTGAATTACGTACTTTTGATTGTCATGGTTTTGCAAAATGGTATTACCTTATTATCTGGTGGACCACAAGAGAATCAGTAATGGTACGAAAGCAACGTTTTTTTTTCTTTTTCATTGGTGTTTGGTAACTATTATACATCCAAAGATATAAAATACCAAAAACCAATTAATCATTTGTTATAAATGATTATATGGGTAATTGATATTTTATATGAAAATATATAATAAAAAGCTTTATATTAAACACAAGCTTTGTTAAACATTGCTTTTAACATCACAGAGTACAGAAAAGTCTATCAAAATGTATCCCGCTTCAATTTTAAGCAAAATATAAAACTGCTTTATAAAAAAAATTCATATCTTTTTTATTCTTCGGATGAAAAAGAATTGCAAAAATATAAAAGTAGAAGAGAAAGAAAATATGTCAATACGACCAGTGAATTCTTTGAAAGGTAATTAAAAAGTTAAAACCAGCTTACACTAATGTGTGGAAGTGGTTGTGTATGGAATAAAAAAAAATCTATGCATTAGGATGAGAAATGTAATATTACAAGATTTGAAAAAAAGATTAAAAGGCATATTAAATAATATATTAGGAAGTCATTACATTGAGAACATTTTTTTTAAAAAAATCCCCTAAATGGTAAGTCTTTAACTTCTAAATAGGGTTATTAAAAAAATCCATTAACGTTTAAACAAATTATACTTATATAATTAATTTTATAACCCATAAAATCATAGTATTAAATTATTTAAAGATTTTTAATTATTATTAATGTTCAAAAAAAACTTCAAACAAAGTGTAATAGTTGAAAACATACGAATAAATCAATAATGAATTAAGTCACAATAAGGTTTTAGCATTTTTACAATGTATATATTGAAATTAATAAATGCATAAAAATATTTCTGCATGTGTTCAAAAAATAACTTAATCTTACTGTATGGATAAAGTTAGTAACAGCAAAGGCTTAAAAGTATTTATTATTAAAATTTAACTAATGGTTTTAAGGAATTTTTTACGTTTTGAAAAAGAAACATTTTTTGAAAAGATTAGTTAAATAAACTACATGGATTTTAAATAATACCAAAATGTCATCTTAGAAAAATGTTATTTTTAAATAGCTAGCCTCAAAGAATTTGAAAAAAAATTCTGTATGAAGGTAAAATTATACAGTATGCATTCAATGAATTGAAAAAATACATTTATTTATTTCAATCAGCGGGAGATATTTTTTACAGTAATTTTCATGTTTGTCTATAATACTAATTTATTCAAGAATTAAAAAAAATTGAATTGCTTAATATTTAAATAATATTAAATTATCTTGAGGGAAAGCAGTTAAGTTCTAATTGATAGTTTTATAAAGCCAAATTCAGCTGTAAAAATAAGTGGTAATACTGAAAAATACAAATAAATTTATTAAAAATATTGATGAAACAAGAATAAAGTATAATAAATATATACTTAAATATTCATCATTTTCTTACTTTTGTTCTTAATTGGGTGACATCAATTTAAAGTACAATAATTGTATCAGAAATTGTCAATAAAATCCAAAAATGATTTGTGGTTTCTACAATATTTTTTTTAATTCTTATTTAAAAACAGTAAAACTGAATAAGAAATAAATCAGACAAGCCAAAAATGTAAACAGTAAATTGAAAAAAAAAATGAAATTGTTTAAAGTAAATGTAATATATCACTGACGAAACTATAAAAACAAGAAAGATAAGTAAGTAAACTATATAAGAAAAGATGCTTTCAAAACAGCTCATCCAGAAATTTCTTTGGGTTATTCATCCTTTAGAAAATGAAATTGATTATCTGAGTATTTTTTCTAAAAAAATACAGTTTTTCTTATTGTAATATTTCTTTGAATACTTTTTAGAGCCACATTTTCGTCTAATAAAATACTCTTAAGTTTAATGCATTTGAGAAGAGTATATGCTGGGTATCAATACCTACACATATATGACGTATTAGTGTTAATAATTAAATTTAGATTATTACTTGTGACTATGTGTAAAAAGTGTTTTTTAGTCGGTTAGTTGGGCCATATGATTCTATTAATTAACAGAGTCATATGGCCCAAGTTCATTCGAGGAAAAGTTTTATCCATTTTTGTTAGAATTTGATGATTACACAGCTACTGATTAGTTACTCATGTCGGAAACTTAATCTCAATATATAAAAATAATATTATCTTATAAGTATACTAAAAAATTAGCATCATAAGGGGGTAGTAATAGTAAAAATATCCCGAAAAATAAATCTTTTGCAATTTGACATTTCGTAAACTTATGTAAAGTTTTATACTTCATATATACTCAATGAAATCAAAAAAAACTTATGATAAAGACATCATTAAAATTTAAATAGTATTTAAAATCATAACGGTAGCAATATATTCAGTAGTTGGTTTAAAAATTATATTTTCAAAAAAAAAAGGCAAAGATAAAATTAGAAGTTTAATCTATAAACAAAAGAACATTAAAACTAGCCTAATAATCACAATTATTTTTATATATTCCCACGTACATTTAAGTTCCTTAAAATAAGGCAGCTAATGCATACATCTCCTATTTTTTTATATGCCTCATCCTCAAGTTTTTCTCTAATTTTTTGCCTAGGAAATTTATTTTAGCGGAAATTTTTCTCGTGATCATAATTGATTCTTTAGATTGATTTTGAGCTAAAAATACTTCCATTACTTTAGGTAATCAGCAAGATACCTATATTTAATCCAAAATCAATGTGAAGAATCTGAAATATTAATTAATGATAACAAATTTCGTACTTCTGAAGGCCTACAAATAATTGTAATTTATTATTTATAATAATAATTCGTATTAATAATCTGAAAATTTAGTGAACTTTTATCAGTTATATCACATATAATTGATTAATTATAGATCAAGCACATTAAACCAATTTTATTTCGCAGTTTCAATTGTAATCAGTAAATCTTTCAATGTTCATTTATGATATCATTAAAATACATACACAAAAAATTTGATTTAAGTATCTCCAAAAAACGTTAAATGACTCGATGAATATCACTTAAATTAGTTTATATGTCTATAAATAATTTCAATCCCACCTATTTTACAAGCATTATAATGCTTATAAAATTTGAATTATAAATTCAAATTGTAATTTGCATACATTCATGAAATTATGTTTCGTGAATGTATTCATGTTTCTATTTAATAATTAAAACATTTAAATAAATTTTCTTTTCACATTTTACTTATTTTTTTATATCTTTAATTCTCACGTCTATATTTATCCCCTTCCTCATTGCTTAAAACACCTTCGGTAATATTAGCCAAGCTGGCATCGGAATGGTTTGCGCTCTTGCCTTCGGTTCAACGGTGCTTGGGTTCGAATCTCATCATGGGAATGTATGTTTATAATGATTTGGAATCAAATTTAAACTGTAGATCCCGCTCTAATTAGCCCTCGTATCCAAAAAGTGACCATTGAGCGACGAACAAACCAAACTTCTTCAATATTTAAAAAAATTTAGTTATAAAATTAGGAAAATAATTTTTTAATTATGACCTTTTGACATTGAATTATTTGTGCATACTAAAGCCAAAATAACTAAGTGATTTCTTTAACGTATCTGGAATAATTACAAACAAAATTTTTCTATTCAAAGGATTGTATTGCAAGTTCTAATTTCCCTATTTCTATACAATTTTATCTACTTTCTTCATACTTTAAATATCCTCTTAATTACTTGGAGAACATTTAATTATGAAATAAGAAAAAAATTTGAACCATATGAAGCTTATAACGTAGAATTATTTAGGAATAAATGAGGCTAAAATAACTAAGCCATATTATATATCTGGAGTAATTTCAAGCAGCAAAATTCTAGGGTTCAAGAGTTTCCATTACAAGTTCTAGTTTCAAATGTTTACTGAAACTATTTTCAGTAAGATAATATCTTAATCAATAAAAATACGTTTTATTTTTACTTTTCCAGAGTTATTTATTTTTTTAAACTTGCTCCCATTTATTAAAATAACTCTTAAAAATATTTGTGAAACAAAAAATTTCTCATTTTTTTTTAGATTTCACAATAATTTTGTTTATGTTTGAAATTTGTGATTGGTTTCTTTATTTAAACACATAAAAAGCGAATCATAAAATTCGGATGTAACAAATCGAAATGAAATTTTGTTTCTATATTTTTATTAAAAGACATGAGAATTTCATTTTTTAGTCACTATGTAACTTGTTTAAAATATTTTTTCCTACTTCTGACTCAACATTATAGTTGAGTATTTCAAATAGAAATATGGCTTGTGTACAATTGTGCAATACGAAATTATTTATATTTTTTATATGTATAAAACAGAGCAAAAATTTGCTATGTTACAATGCTTCATTTTTCAATATGTTACAAATACAAAATTTTCATCTTTGTTTGACTTGCGTGTTTAACAAGGCACTATGTCATCGTTTAATTGTATAAAATATTAAAATAAATAGAATATTTTATATAGAATTTCGTTACCTAAATTTTTCATTTAAAATATTTTAATGAAGATAATTCAAAAGCATATTTAGTGTCTAATTTACACAACTTGAGTGCATATACTGATTGAATTTAATTTATTTACAATGAGCTGTTCGTAGATGATGATAATTGTTTCATTAATCGAATTACTTTACTATATGTTTCACATAGTTAACACTTTACTAAGTTCGTTTATTAACGAGCTTCTCTCCACTATAGTTGTAAGGAAGAAAACCTGCTTCATCCAATGGATCACTGCACATGTCAATGAGCTGTTCGTAGATGGTGATGATTGTTTCATTAATCGAATTACTTTACTAAATGTTTCACTTAGTTAACATTTTACTAAGTTCGCTTATCAACGAGCTTCTGTCCACTATAGTAGTAAGGGAAAAAACCTGACCATCCAATGGATCCCTGGACATGTCAATGAGCTGTTCGTAGATGGTGATGATTGTTTCATTAATCGAATTACTTTACTATATGTTTCATTTGGTTAACACTTTACTAAG
Source organism: Latrodectus elegans (assembly GCA_030067965.1). Classification (NCBI taxonomy): domain Eukaryota; kingdom Metazoa; phylum Arthropoda; class Arachnida; order Araneae; family Theridiidae; genus Latrodectus; species Latrodectus elegans. The sequence goes on from CM057812.1 coordinate 34,346,521, forward strand.
TTCGTTTATCAACGAGCTTCTGTCCACTATAGTTGTAAGGGGAAAAACCTGACCATCCAATGGATCCCTGCACATGTCAATGTGCTGTTCATAGATGGTGATGATTGTTTCATTAATCGAATTACTTTACTATATGTTTCATTTGGTTAACACTTTACTAAGTTCGTTTATCAACGAGCTTCTGTCCACTATAGTTGTAAGGGGAAAAACCTGACCATCCAATGGATCCCTGCACATGTCAATGTGCTGTTCATAGATGGTGATGATTGTTTCATTAATCGAATTACTTTACTAAATGTTTCACTTAGTTAACATTTTACTAAGTTCGTTTATCAATGAGCTTCTGTCCACTATAGTAGTAAGAGAAAAAACCTGACCATCCAATGGATCCCTGCACATGTCAATGAGCTGTTCGTAGATGGTGATGATTGTTTCATTAATCGAATTACTTTACTATACGTTTCATTTGGTTAACACTTTACTAAGTTCGTTTATCAACGAGCTTCTGTCCACTATAGTTGTAAGGAAGAAAACCTGCACCATCCAACGGATCCCTGCATATGCTAACATCGAGGGAAATGAATCGAGGGAACATCGAGGGAATATCAATCTTACCTCTTAGGACTACCACTTGTTTCGATGCAAACGCCATCGTATGGCATCAGCTCTGCGGGGGACTTACGAAAAAATGGTGCCTATCGGAGCTTAATCCTGACCGCGGTATCACCTCTATCATCTGCAGAATGATGAGCACATGAGGAATATGAAAATCATGCCCGACAGATCTAGAACCTGCGCAGAATGCAGGCACTGCACAGAAGTTCCACTGGATGCAAGGCATCTATTCAACTGCATGTCTGTTGCCTTGACCCTCTTCAATATCAACTCCAACTGCTGCAAGGACGCCCTTTATACGGAAAAAGCTGAACATGTGGCTAGGACAGAACCCCATGTCTTTGGTCCCATATGACTTGTCTTTTTTACCTTTTCTTTTTTTTTTCCATTTTGCATTTGTCACTTGACAACAACAACGCTTTAAAGTTCGCTTCAACATTCCTCCTACAATTTTTGAATAAAATATACCAGATATTCTCCTCCTATTCTGATTTTTGAAGAGATTTGAACAAAAACACAAGTATTGGAAGATATATAATGTTTTTTAAAAAATAGCATCAATGAAAACAAATACAGTTTATTATGCTTAAGGTAGTTTAGTGATTGAACAATGACCATTTGAATAGCAATTTTGGGTTCAGTCCCAGCTACTTTTAAGAAAAAGGGCGAGTGCCGTTTTTTCTGCTTTCTCTAAGCCATCAGTAAAGTGAGTTTTTTTTTATTTAGACTGGTAACGATCGTTGACGACGTCACAAGACGCAAATAAGACGGTGATTACCAGATTTTTAAAAAATTCCTTTCAGAATGTAATAAAAGGATAGCATATTAAAAGTAAAAAAAAAAGAGCGCAACAATCCCAATTTTAATTTAGTAACAAAACTCTAAATTTTTCATTGAATTCATTTTTATTAAAAATGAACACCCATCTTTAATGTCATTCAACAAACTGTATTTGTTAAAGTTTGGATAATTAATCAGTTTAAAATTTTACTGAAATATTTTTTACAAAAATCACGGGTGATTAAAGCAATGTTTGTGAAAATACTGAACAAGGTTTTAAAAATTGATACTTTAAAACAAAAAAAAGTTTTAAAGAGAGAAATTACATTTTATATTTTGTTTTGTTGATCAAGAAATTTAAAATTTTTAAGCATGCAGTTTTATAAACTAATAATTTTTATATATAGTTTGGAAAGTTTTTATTATAAGTTAGTTTTTAAGAAATGTGCTATTCTTCATATATTTCAAAATAGAAACTTCGATGATTTAGAATATTTCATTTCAAATACTTAAAATAAAACCAAATTATTTTATAATTTCTGAACACGATACAAAACAGAAAAATGTTAAACTGGCAAAGATTTAAGTTCTGTATGTTGGAATATGTTAAAGTTTGCATAAATATTACAGTCATTTTTAAAATGTTCATTTGTTTTAAATTTAGTAAAAATTTAAATATTTTATTTCATATTAAAAAATTTAAACAATTAATATAATTCACTTTAAAAGAGAGAAATTCTTAGCATCGTTTGCATTAGATATTTTTTTAACTGTAGTAAACTCTGAATTAAGTGTAGAATGTTATCAAAGAAAATTTTCAATATTTTAATTTAAAGATTCTTTTTATGCATTCCGAGAGAGAGAGAATGGTGGTACATATTAGTGTTACAGTTGTTTATTTGGTATATTTTATCTATTTGGCGAGGGGTGTAATGTAACAGGCCTCCTCGTGGTGCACGCTGGGTAACGCTAAATCTGTTACAGCCTTAGTCTTTCTCTTGTAGTCTTTTTCTTAATGAAGGCATCTTCAATGATAAAGCTCTTGAACGTATCATTACTACTATTCTTGAGTGTGCAAAAGCTTGCATTCCAAGAGGACACAGGAAAGGAGCAAAACTTTTTTGGATTGATGAACTCCAATCTCTGCGGAAAGAGAGAGATCGGGCAAGAATTCTTGCTGAATCCTCTGGTCTCTTGAGAGACTGTATTAATTTAAGGTAAAAACAAGCCCTACTCAAAAAGAATATTTTAAGCTTTAAACATGCTTGCTTTAATAAATTTCTAACTGACTTGGACTATCGTAAAGGTGGAACTAAGGCCTTTAAATTTTTATCCACTCTTAATGGAAAAAAGACCCAACCTTGTAAAAAGCCAATTGAGGCTTATGGAAAGCTTTTGACCTCTGACAAAGATATTGCTGATACTTTTTGCAGTCATTTTCGCAAAATTAGTAATTTTAGACCAAAAGCAAAAATTCGAAAAGACAAAATAAGGCCTAACTCTTTAAGCCACTCCAGGTCATGTCTCTTCTCTGTTCCCTTCTCCAATGAAGAATTCAAAAATGCCTTAAGGCATTTAAAGCGGGTCAAGAGTGAGGGACGTGATAAGACTTTACCAGAATTTATCCTAGAACTCGGCCTGAAAGCCAAGTCGAAATTTTTAGAATTTATTAACAGAACTTGGGGTGGAACACTTCCGGCTTTATGGCGAAAAGCTAACATTATTCCAATCCTGAAACCAAATAAAGATCCATCTGACCTAAATTCGTTTCGATCCATTTCTCTGACCTGTATCTTGAGCAAGCTGACTGAGAGAATGATCGTTGATAGATTACAGTTTTTTCTTGACGGTAAAGGATTTATCTCTGAGAGACATGCTGGGCTTAGAAAGTACTTTAATACTACGGAACAAATAGTCAGACTCACTTAACAAATCAAAAATGGTTTTCATAGAAAAGAAAGTACTCTTGCAGTCTTTATCGATTTAAAATCAGCGTTTGACCGTATTTGGCAAAAACTGTTACTAAAGAAGCTTCGTCAGATTGGCAACTCTGGCCACCTCTTAAATGGATCTTTGATTTCCTTTCACAACATTTTATTAACGTGAATTATCGAAATGCTAGATCGGGTTTCGGGCAAACTGCTCAGGGTCTCCCTCAGGGTTTTGTTTTAAGCCCTGTTTTGTTCAACTTGATTATTAATGATCTCATATGCAACATCTCGAGGACCTGCCCTGATGTTCAGGTTTTGTTATATGCAGATGATCTGGTCCTTTGGACAACTGGCAACAACTTTCAAACACTAGAGAGGGTTATGAATTCTGCCCTGGACTTTTTATTGAAATGTACAAAAGACAATGAGTTCTTTGTCAACATTGACAAGACCAATTTTGAGCTTTTTACTTTGAGTACTAAACAGCATCAGATTATATTAAACTTTGATGACAAACCACTTCAGAGAACTGATTGTGCTAAATACCTCGGTATTCTTTTTGACCCAAGACTCACTTGGAACAAACAGGCCTCAAAAATTGCTGAAAATGTCTCAGGCCGACTTAATTTATTAAAAAGATTAGCTGGTGTTAAGTGAGGTGCCACTCAAGATGTTTTGGTCACAACTTTTAACTCTTTTATCCGACCGGTCTTCGATAATAGAGCCGAAATTTTAATCACTGCCTCAGATGCTGTTTTATCAAAACTCAATGTTGCTCAAAACAGTGCTCTTAGGCTTGTCACTGGGGGAGCCTTCACAGCTCCAATACCAGCTTTGGAACTTCAGACTGGCCTTGACTGTTTGCACGATAGAAGAGTTTTTGCTACTTTGGTTCTTGGGGAAAGGTTACTACGTAGGGATGGTTATTGGACTAACTACCGACCAAGCACTCTGAGACTAAAAACACAACGAAAATTTTTATCAGAGTTTTAGAGAATTTCCAGCTCACTTGGCACTCCAAGTAATAGAGCACTTACAGCCAGATTTCCCAGGTATGATGAAATATGCCACCCCTGTCTTCGACCTTGTCCTTCCTGTCCAGAAGGGAGTCTCCCTTCAGGCAGAACTCAGGGCTGCTGCTCTTGCTACTATTAATGAGAGATGCCCACTCGACAATTGGATGCACATTTATACTGACGGATCAGCTGAGGGAAGTACTGGGAGAGCGGGACCTGGTATCTTCTCCAAATTTTTCCAACTCAAAGAGCCTTTGGGAAAAATTCAGACAGTTTTGATGGAGAAATATATGAAATTTACATGGCTCTCCAAAAAATTTTAGATTTCTCAGAAATGAAATTTGTCCTTCTTGTTAAATGTCAGGTTGCCATTCATTCAGTGACAAATTATACGCTCCTACCTACATCTATAGAATTTAACTGTAAGACTATCAATAACACTTTACAGTCTGCGGGAAAAGAAATAACTTTATAATGGATCCCTAGCCATTGCGACTTGCCTGGTAATGAAAAAGCAGACAATCTCGCGAAAGAGGCTTCTTTTTTAAATTCTCCAAATACTCCTACTGGCCAGAAAAATGTCAAACTCTTTCTGAAACGGGTTATGCATCACCAGCGAAAAATTTATTACAAAAACAATGCAGTTAATGCCTCTTGGAGGACCCTGCTATTCTCATGTATCCCCAGAGATTTAACTAGATCTATATGGGTCTCCTACTTCAGGTTACTTACTGGGCATGATTTTCTCCAGAAACACGTATATCACATTGGGCTTGTGGATTCACCCGACTGCATTTTATGTAGGGAACATGTTGACATGGATGGCGAGCATCTTTGGAAATGTTCTGCTCTCCAGGAAGCCCGCTCTTCTTCACATTTCAAGACGCTCTCCATTCCTGGAGATACTTCTTTTCTTTATTGGACTGCAAGACTTATTATGCTTGAAAGAGCCAACATAAGGACGTTATTTAAAAATATATATATATTTGGCGAACTTAGTAATAACCAAGAATAATCCTATAAGCTCTTGTACTTCCTATGTACAATTAAAGTATTGTTTGTAATACTATAGGAAAAAAAACATATAAAAAAAATTAATTTTGTATGTCTGTATTCAGGAAGTATAATATGAGTACTTTTTTGATATGAATAGAAAATTTGGTTTATTTCTAACAATTTTGTTTTGAGCAAAGTCATATTTTTTATATGACTTTGTTCAAATTTTCTGTTATGCTGCTCCCATAAGAAGATAACCATGAATTTGCTCTTAACTAGAAGAAATGATATTTTATCTTAGCTGATTTTGCAACATATCTACGAAAGAATAGCTTTAAGAATTGAAAACATGTGTTTTTCCAAAAGAAGCTTTCGATAAATAAAATATCATGTTCTTTATTCTAAGAAAATATCAAATTACCAGTCACAGAAACATGTTACAATATCTGAAAACACCAAAAAAAATTGGATTATCTTTGTCTGACAATCTGAACACTAAATAATATATAAACTTTTGGGGATCGAAATGTCTGCAAACTTTGAATCAAAGCATCTGCTTCCCTGTTAGTAAAATAAAAATATTAACAACAATGGTTAGAATTTATTTTGAATGTAAAGATTTATGAGGAATTTGAAAAAAATTTTTTATTTGTTTATAAACAACTATTTTAATTTAAAAACTATAAAAAATACCATTCAGCATCAAATTTATATAAAATCTATATTATATTTATCAAAATAAGTAATGTCATCGTGGCATAAAACAGTTTTAAGGGGAAAATATTTTCCTTTGTAATTTAGATATTACATTTTTGAAACGTTTATTATTCTCATTTTGACTCTAGATTCTCCTAATTTTTAAATATTTTTGTTTTATTTTTATTTTATTAGAAATATTTTATATTTATTTTCTTCCCCAATCAAAAATGGCAAATTATTTTTATCAATTAGAAATATTTTCCCCAAACATTATTGTTGACCCACAATTATTTTTTTTTTTTAGTTAAGACCTCTAACAAATAAGCATTTTTAAATAACTATTTTCAATAAAAAATATAATATTATCATGCAAATAAATGAAAATATGATTAATCATTAAAGTGAAACATGATTAGACAAATGAAATGACCTGATGACATTTGTGAATAGTTTTGTTGTTGGCAACGAAGTATGTAAATACTGTATTCTACACAACCACAAAGGAAAAGGTTACAAACTATAATGTCTGGATCTATCCCATTGGAGAATGCAAAATGCGTTCCGTAGATTAGTCATTTTTATCAAATGATTAATTACAGTGAAAATTTTATGAAAAGCAGAACTTTTAATTAAGCTAATTTCACGTCACCTTATTATTAGCAAGTAATTATTCTATATTTGAAGTTTTAAAATCTCTGTAACAAATATTTCCTTTTAATGAATGTTGTTATTACATTAATACGTGTGTTTAAAAAAAAGCTAGTGTCTTAAAAGCTCTATTAAACGTAACTTTTATCTTAATAATAAAAAAGCCACACACACACACATCAATTTTCCCTACAGTTCAATATTGCTTATGACACTTGGAGAAGCCAAGCTCGCCCTGACTTGGCAATACAAATTTAAGTCAACAGGGAACGTGTTTCATTTTTATCAGAGCACCTTGAAGGTGAAAGTACGTCTTTGCTCTTTTATAAATCATCCGATAGATGGCAGCAACACAGAATTCACTCCCTCAATTTTGACTTTATCTGAAGGTGGAGGAAATTTATCTTTATTGTCGTTGTGCAAAAGGATTAATGAAATGCAAAATAACAAGCGAAAAGCTTTATTAATGCTACACAGTTTAGCCAAGTGTTGGAGAGATGATTGCGCAAGTTTTCAGGATTTTTTAAAAAAATAACTATATAGCAACACTTTACTCTCTAAGTATGTTTATTAAAAAAAATATTAAGTTTAAGGCAAACAATAAATGCTTAATATTTTATAACCTATAAAATCACATTCAAAGAGAAATCTAAATTTTATCAATAATGTTGGATAAAAAAGAACATAAAACCCTGGAACTATTAAAAGAAAATGTAAAACGGAAATAAATTAAAGGAAAATTATGGTTCTGGAGACTGACTTGAGAATTCTATCAATATACATATTAAATTTAATAAATGGATAAAGAGACTAACATATTTTTTTAAGAAAGCAACTCTGAAGAAGGTGAACTTCAAGAAATCAATCTTCTGATCTGGATGCAGTATAACAATACTAAAATATTTTAAAAGTATTATTATAGAAAAGAACCAATTATTTAACCTTATTTTTTAAAAAAAAAATTGAAATGAAAGAGTTTAATGAGCAACATAACTTTTAGTGATAGTAAAATCCCTTTTTATGAATAAAATATGATGTGTTTTCATACAAAGAAATGAATAAATTAATTTTAATAGGATATATATTAATTTATTTTTTATGTTCTTGTCTGTAAATATTATTGATTCATGTATCAAAAATTTTACGACAGAGAGTTTTCTTATTTAATCATCAAAACTGTAAATTAATGTCATGCAGTTAAAAACCTCCTAAGTAAATCTCAGCTTCAAAAAAATTGTTGGCAACAGTAAAAATCGTAAATTATTTTCAAAATATTAATGAAATATATTAGGGAATTTGAAAAACATTAAAATTAAAGGAAAAAATTATTACGTTTTTTACATCAGTGCTCATTTTGATAAAATAATGACCCCCACTAATCATTGGAAACTTTATTTACAGACATTATAGCACAAGTAAATTTTGTCATTAAAAATTATTTTTAGCTGTTAATAAGTTTATTTTTAAAAACTATCTAAAAATAGCATATAATTTTTACTTGTTATCTTTTTGATTTTTAAATATTTACTATTTCATTTGTGATTATATATTTTAAAAACAGATTTTAATTGAAATAATAAGTATTTGAAAATTCAAATATGAGATATGTATTATTATATTCAATTCAAACTGCGGTATTATGCAAAATCATAAAATATGTAATTGTTCTCTATGTTTATATTTTTATTCTTTATACAACAAATTATGTGGTAGTTGCAGATCTATTAGATTGCAGTGGAAAAACCATGGTCTATTCCATCTAATGATAAGCAATAATTATTGTTCAGGCATTCTCTCAACCATTTCTTTTTGTACAGCAACTAAATAAAACCGATGCCAGTGCAATTCAAAATGAATTTGAAGCACTATAAAATTTTACACCCAAAATGGGATTTGAACCCACGGACTGTTGAATTGAAAGTCATAGCGTTAAATCATCTCAGTGGTTAAACCACGAGAGATAGGTTTATTTCTCCTTACAACAAGCCCAGTGGATTGATGCTTCAGAAATTTCTAGTTCAACATTTAGGCTTGCAACAAGTAAATGATACTCACTATAATTCCGAATTTCTTCTAAAGGTAATAATGTTTCATAAGTATCAAAAAATGGAAAACTTTAGATCACCTCTAATTTGTTTGGCTGTATAGTACTTTTTGTTCAATTTTTGTCTGCATTTAATTGAGAAATTTTTATAAGAAATTATATAATACACACACTTAAAGTGTTAAATACAGTCTGAAATGAATTATTTACTAATAACAATTGAGAAATACATACTATGCATATTTGAATAAATATTTATTTATAACCCAAATTTTAAACAAAAAACTAAAATTTTAAATAATTTTCATTTATAAGCATAAGGTTGAATCCTAGCAGAATCCATACCTTGGTACAAATGATTTTGGTTGGCGATAATTGGGGTCTGCGCCAATCATAGCAAATCTACTTCGATACACTTGATATAGTAAACCAAATTATTTCTGAAAATTTGTTCTGGCTTAGCCTTATTCTTAAGTTTGTCGTCAAAGGTATGGGCTCTCCTAGTATTTTAACCAAACATAATTAGAGACTAACCTAAAAATATATCAAAATTACCTAAGAATAAGCATTGATAAAACTCTAGTTTGTGTGTGTGTGTGTGTGTGTGTTAGTGTGTGTGTGTGTTAGTGTGTGTGTGTGTTAGTGTGTGTGTGTTAGTGTGTGTGTGTGTGTTAGTGTGTGTGTGTTAGTGTGTGTGTGTTAGTGTGTGTGTGTTAGTGTGTGTGTGTTAGTGTGTGTGTGTTAGTGTGTGTGTGTTAGTGTGTGTGTGTTAGTGTGTGTGTGTGTGTGTTAGTGTGTGTGTGTTAGTGTGTGTGTGTGTGTGTGTGTTAGTGTGTGTGTGTGTTAGTTAGTTAGTTAGTTAAATCCGCACAAATACTAGTATTTGCAGATAGTTTTGTTATTTCGGGAAGAACTAACACAACTACCGAAGAAGCTTTCAACATGTTTGTGTCAGCAGCAAAATGCTGGGAATTTCCAATCAAAGAAAAAAATGATAAATTCACGAATGTAACAAACAGAATCAATAGACTCTGAAACCTCTGAAAATTAATGAATATGAATTTGAAAACGTAGCTCCATTTAAATATTTTTATGGACACCATTGTAAATAACAAGAATGACAAAAAGTTGATGCGAAAAATAGAAACAATATGGCTAATTAGCATTATCATGAATTTGGAAATCCGTATAAATCTAAATATTTAAGCACCAAGACAAAAGTATAACTTTTCAACATCAATTGCTTTATATAATAGCAAATGTTAAACTCTTAATAAATCAGACAAAGATAAACTGATAGCATTCGAAAGGAAAACCTTAAGAAACATTTTTGATGCAGGAAACTAAAACTAAAAAATAAGATATGTAGTAAATGTTATATTCACAAAAAACAACGAAAACGTAACAAACTAAAATTAATAAAGACTTCTCAAATAAGATGGTTACACAACTTTTTTTATTTAACAAAGAATTCTCTAATGAAAAATTAACTTTCCACGCTCTGGGGGAAAAATAAATAAAAGACCTAGAAGTTGGTGAATAGATACATGGAAAAATGGTTAAAGTACTTGAAAGTTAGTAGACAGAGAAATATGATATCGAGTAGATCAAGATGGTGTAAGTCAACTGAAATACCTCGGCAGGCAAAGAGCTGTATTGCTCGGGAGAAAAACTACATTCTTAGCTTAACTATTTTCATTATTCAGCCAATATACTTCTGTCGGACACGTTAAACGCTGTAGATTTCTTATTTGAAACAACATGAAAAGAATAAGTTGGAGAAAAGGAGGTAAATACTACTAATAATTTATCAATTTTAAAAGGCATATAGATAAATAATAAATCATATGCAATGATAATGGATAATTTTAAAAGACATTTGAGAAACAAAACATAATGCTTGAATTCATTTTTCTTTCAAAACATTTTAAATCATGTTATTATTGTTGTTAAGAAGAAAATTGTAAGAATGAAATACAAGATAATCAATCAATCACAGAATAAAAAAGAAACAAATGCTTAGATAAGACATTCAAATGATAGCGAAGTATCACGTGGCGAGATCTTGCGAAAACAAACTCAGTTTCTTTTCATGGTTATATGAAAAAGAAACTAAAATAGATTATCCGTAAATAATATAAACCGAACACATTAAACATAAGGAAAGTACTTATATCAGTGTTGATAAATTTTTATTGTCAAGAGAAAAATCAGCAGACCAAACAAGCCAGAAATGCATTGAATAGACTTAAACAATCTTGTTTAAAATAAAGATTTTATTCACTAAGCTATCGTTCATCTTAATGTGAACTCTTAGAGATCAAGTCAAAGAAATATTTAAAGTATGTTAGAAAAGCTGCTTTCAATACTAGTCAACCAGAAATTTCTTTTGGTTCTTCATTCTATAGAAACAAAATTGATGACATACTTTCTTATAAAGAATAAATATTTTTATCCTGATATCTTATACTTGTCATTTTGCATAGCGTCTATTTTAAACAAATATATTACATTACACACATCATTTTAAATTTGTGTATCTTAGATGAAAATTTTAAGAAACATTTCTCCCTTAGTATTTATTCTAAATATATTTTATCCTTATTATAATTTAGAATAGTGAGAATGCATATAAAATAGTGTAAAGAGAAATTTTTAAAAGTAATTGAGATAAAAGTAATAGAATTATATCAAATTTTATTTATGAAACAGATTGACTCCTAATAAAATTTAGGATATTATTAATTTATTCTTTAACAAAAACAAGATTTTTATTGATTTTCTATAAATAATTGATACTTATAAATAATTTTTTTATTAACGGTGGGCACTTGTGTTTCCGAATTGGACATACTAGATTTACACACAAGCACTTATTCTTGTCTCAGATTGCTTTGACTATTGACATGTGTAATGTACCATATACAGTGTATCACATTTTAATTGTCAATCTCAATTTCAATTTACGCATAGTATTCTTTAATACCACAGATTTAATTTTATCAAACTCGATTGGGTTTAAATCACAAAGAAATTTGTTTGCATTTTCAAGGGGCAATTGTGTGTGGTTTTTTGAATTCGTTTAAAATTTTTATCCCTCTAAATCTTTTACATAATATTTTCTCGAATCTTTAATACATCCCATTTTATATATTTGACTAGTCTTTTCTGTGTGCCACAACAAGACCACATTTATCGTTACCCAATGGGCACCTGTGAACCAAGTCACGAAAGCGTGTATACGAATGCATGTATCGTTGCTTGCACCATTCCACACAAACCCGTTTATAGAGTGGATATATTTATACATCATCACAGAAGAAAGGACATGAAAACATAAAAATCAGAGAAAGAAAGCAACATCCATGCCCGGATTCGAGCCCGGGATCCACATCTCAGAAGTCAGGAACGCTAACCACTCAACCATCGATTAACTATTTGTAAATAATAAATAATATTAATTTTGAAACATTGATATTATGAAAAAAACAAATGTTAATAGATCTTAATTACGACAAAATTCTAAATCACTCGAATTGATTTAAAACTGAAGAAAAAATTTTGTAACGTGACTTTTTCTGACTTTAAAAAATGCTCCTATAGATGAAATAATTTCAAACAAACAATATAATACTATTCACATTTTTATGCAATTTATGTTCTAAACTTTATACTAGAACCATTTTAACTTTCCGAATTTCTTTGAACCAAATAACTCTTTTTTAAACTTGCAATAAAAATTCTTTTTTTTTTCACTTTCCATAAGTTATTCGAGAATTTAAACTTGCGCCATTTATTAAACTAACTTGTGAAAATGTGTCTTCTATGGAGAATTGCATGAAAAAATTTCCACTATCTCTAAGAAAATAATATTCTCGTCTGAAGTTTGTGATTGTTTTCTTCTTTTAAAGCACATGATTTACGAAACATAAAACTACAATGTAACAAAGTAAAATAAAATTTTACTTCCTTACTTTTATAAAAAAGACGAAATAAGTCTTTCTGTCCATTTTTACTAAATGTGTCAACTGTTCAGCACCTATACTTAGTTGCTGAATGTACTTGAAAGTTGAGAAATTCAATTCACAGAATGAAGAATATAAAGATATGAAGTAATAATTTTTCACTTTTATTTTACATATAGAGTATTTCAATGTTATATCTTTCAAAATGCTATAGAAATAGAATTAGCCTGTCTGTTTTACCTATGTATTATATTATTCAATAAGACAATATGCCTATGCATTCAGAAACTAGTTTAGACATATTCACTGCATATATTTTTATTCCCATACATCTAGAAAGGTGACAATTATTTCATTAATATTATTTTAGTTTATTAATTGATTTGATTCATAACATTTTACAATAATCTGATTTTATTAAAACAAAATCTTTTTTTCAAAATGTCGAACAACATTTTATAATTTACTATAGAAATCACGGATATTAATTAAAGCAATTATAGAAATTATGTTCACTCTTACACAAGTTTTATTTAAATGCTCAGTGAATACGGAAAGTTTTTTTTATTTTTTACAAAATGCACTATTATGTATATTTTTAATTTTAAATGTACAGCATCTTTTTATTGAAAAATATAGCAGTAATAAGATGTTAAGTATTCCAAATAATAGTGAAATAAATTAAAGTTTCTGCTCTCACATTTTGTTTTATTTGTAAGTTATTAATTCGCAGAAATATTCAAAGCTTTTACTAAATTTAATGATATTTCCATTCTGTATATTGAAGCTTATATAAGTTTAAATTTAGATTAATTTTGAGTTGTGAAGTAAATTTTACTTACCATAATCCAAAATAATTAGTTGAAAGTATGAAAGTATTCATGACAACCATGCTACAGAAAGTTCACTTGGATATAAGAGTCTTTTGTATTAAAAATAACATTCTTGACTTCTCAAAACATAAATTTAAATTGTTAAAATTCGATAATTCAGTCAGGCAGTATACATTTGTAATGTATACTGACACTGAATTATTCAGAACAATTTGTATCAAAATAAAAAATTATTTAAAAAAAATTTTGAAAATATAAAATGCAAACAAATTTGCTAACAATATCAAAGTGTTTAGAATAAATTTTCTATAACAGTTCAAATAAAAAGATTTCACATTATTAATTCAGATATTTGTTTAATACAACTGAATTTCTAATATGCTGTACTACGCAAAATATAAAGTATTCATATTGTAAAATTGTATATTTTATATTTTTAGTATTATATACAAATACATATATGTCTGCACTTGTGCTTAGAAACATAAATAGCATCAGTTTAGTGTCTTTTATAACGTTATTTAAGAAATAATATGAAATCTTTTGGTAAAGAGTGTCATGGAATAATAAAACACACTTTAATCACATAAAATCAGCAATGATCTTTAAAAAACAATAATTATCTCAAAACTTCAGTAGCCTTAATTGTTTAGCTGATATAATGCATTATGTTTACTTTATATATGGAAAAACAAACATTATTAGACTCAACTATGCATTTTCCCTGACCAAATTAAAGAAACTGTTCTCTTTCAAAGAAAATTCCTAAATTTTATTCTAATTGCAGTTTTGTTACAAATATAGTTCACAATTTATTTTAGTGGGCTAGAAGTAAATAAATATAATATTTATGAATTTAAATCCAAAATATACATTTCTCATGGATTTATTTTATTTTATTTTTTTTTTTTTTTTTTTTGTAATATATAATGAAATTTGCTACAATGTAGAAAACAACAATTTTATAAAATCTGTGCATCTTAGTTTATTGCATCTATACCATAGAAATGTTTTATAAAATATACAAATTTATACAATTTTTAATTGTAGATAACATAATTCTACACTACTTTTTTCGTAAATGATTTTCTACAATTTTGGTTGCATAATAGAACTTTCTATATTTTCAGTATCATTTTTATCTACATATCATGATAATGTGCTAGATATTTTTTGATGAAAAATATTTTCTAACATTTTAAATTTTTTAAAAGGTATTACTTTTTATATTAAATATTCGATTTATAAATTTTTGTTCTGTTAGTAAAATTATAAATATATTATAAATATATGTTGTGTTATTCAAATCATATGAGAATAATTAAATTTGTTTTAGAAATAGCAAAATATTTTTACATTGTTGTACCAACAAATATTAATTTAAAATAAATTAAAACATTTATAATTTACAAGATAACCTCGATTACAATCATAGTTTATTTTGTTTTTAGAAGAAGAATTTGCTTTACAATACTTACAGCAAATTACATTCATTGTTTTAACATTTTTATTTTTATAATCAATTTAATCTACATAAAACATAACGTAATATTTCATATAATACAGTTTTAAACCTCCTAACATATATATATATATATATATATATATATATATATATATATATATATATATATATATATATATATATATATATATATATATTTAATCAGTTCTGTATTTCCTTAAAGTAAATTGCAGTAAAATAGCTAGCGGCACCATTTAGAGACAATAAAAAGAATATAAGTTCACTTTCCAACAACTATGACATAAACGATAGATTCTTTGATTAATTTCTGCAACTTTTAAGGGACTCTGGGACATTACAAACATCCATTTCTGAATTAAAAACCAAACCATGAACTGAAGGTTAAAGTTTTGATAATTCAGCTATTTCAAAAAGATTAAATCAAATAGATAAAAGCAGCTTAAAATCAAGAAAGTTTATGACCTTTTTAAGAATTTCTATCTATGATTATAAAAACAACTTTTTAGGCTAAAATTTTCAAAAATATGTTCCGATAAGCACAATCAAAGTTGACCTTATGGTTGGACAAAAACTACCACAGAAGGTAGTAACACATTTTTAGAACGATTTCAAGAAAATTTAATTAATGTTTAAATTGTAAAGGCTTTTTTAAATGTTTGATCTGATAGCCTCTTTTTTGGACTATAAGTCTGCATCGCGATTGCCATGATAAAAGAGCTTTTCGTAAAATTTCAACGGGTATTTCTTTCCATTCCTCTTCCTTTACTTTCCAGAGTCCATAAATCGTGGTGGGTTTGCGTTTAAAAAAACTCTTTTTAACAGACCAAAAGCACAATAGTACATAGGTGAAGCATCAAGGGGCTTTGCAGGAGTATGTTGAACAGGTATATATGCAATACCTGTATTAGTCTTCATTTTTTGAAGGAATGAGGTAGATTTCGAAGTAGGACTTGTAGCTTTGTCTTGATGAAGTTTCACTCTTTGAAAGTCATTGGGATGAAGAAGTGGAATTTCATCTGTAAATATTGGACGTAAAACATTCTCCTGATAGTATACTATCATATACTCAATATAATGAGTTGATTTTTATCATTTTTTCCACTCTTCTTATTTTTCATTTCCCATTGTAAGAGAAACTTGCGACAATCATTAATCACCTTAGTGAAACTTACTTTACATTGATGGAATAAGATTTGTATATTTTTTCCTCCTCATTTTTTATAGTAAATAGTTTTTTTTTGTTGCAGTCATTTAGGTAAACCCATGCTTCATCAAGAATCACAATGGTTTTCCATTTATCTCCTGCTAAGTGGTTTTCATATAGGATTCTATAAAATGTTTTGCGTTGAGTCACATGTTTCGCAAAAGATGATGAAAATTATATTTTTAGCTTTTTTAAATTGTAAATCTTCATTTATTTTTATATTTATTGTTGCCACAGATGTATATAAAAACTTGCAATTGATTTCTGTGTTAATAAATTTTTCTTTTTACTAGCGATTTCACTTTAGAAACATTTGAAACAGTTCGTACCTCTTTCGGATATTCGTTTGGAGTCATCTGTATATGAAGAAATAATGATTGGTGGTTTTTACCTGTCGATTAATAATGTTGCTTATTTTGCACTTTGAAATTTTAATACCATGCATTTTACAACGTTTTGGAATTCGGGAAAAAGAATTTTTCTCTTCGGAAATCGCAAAAACACATTCTTCAATTCACAGCTTGTTTAATGCGACACTTTGAAAGAGGAATAAATTTAAAAGTAGCAGATGATATTTTTCCTTTCAAATAATAATCTGTTACCCAAACATTTTGATTCAAAATCGTTTACATTTTCAAAATTCTTTATCGAATTCGTTCTAAAAATGTGTTAATATCCTATGTATTTCTGTATTACTAATATTACTGGAAGTAAAAAAACGTATTCCACAGTAATAAGAAATGGCTGTTGAGATTCTTCTTTCGGAATGTTTGGAGTGATTGCTTAGGAGTTTCATGAATTTCACCCTTCCCGATATAAGGATATCCATTATCAAAGAAGAATCTTCCTAAAACCCAAGATTCCATAATGGACACTAAGAACACCCTTCCAATAGCTTTGGATGTTTCAATGCCTACAAAAAATTTGATATTAAAAAACTCAATTTTTAAATAACAAAATTCTCAAACTTATTTTATAACCCACATAAGCAGTAATCAATAGATCAATTAGGAGGAGTATTTTAAAATTTGTATATATATATATGTAATACATACATATGCAAAATTAATAAATATAATATATAATAGGAAACAGCGGAATGCAAATATATATATATATATATATATATATATATATATATATATATATATATATATATATATATATATATATATATATATATATATATATATATATATATATATATATATATATATATATATATATATATATATATATATATATATATATATATATATATATATATATATATATATAAAATAATGTGCCTTCTTCTCAATCAAATTTAAACCCTATTTAAAGTATTTTTTTCTCCATTTTCAATTTGAAAATTTAGTTTTATATGAAAATTTGAGCACTAATCGCGAATGTAATTTGTAGAAAAAACGTAACTGTTATTATCATTGGATTTTGTTTAACTTTTCTCACAAAGAACTTTATAATATTGAGCAGGTTAGCAATTAATTTCAATTTCTGTCTTTGTTTATATAAAATAAAAAATGTTTTAATAAGTAAGAACGTATCTGAATGTTTTGATGATAAAGAATTCATTTTGTAAGTTATGAAAATTATGAGTATCTGAGTATCTTCATATATATATAAATAAATACATATATGTATGCATGTATATATATATATATATATATATATATATATATATATATATATATATATATATATATATATATATATATATATATATATATATATATATATATATATGTATATGTAAGTATATGTAAGTATATGTATACATATGTACATATATATATTTATATATATATATATATATGTATGTATATACATATATATATATATATATTATATATATATAAGTATATATATATATATTGTGTGTGTATATATGTATGTATGCATGTATGTATATAAAATTTTATTATTATTTTAATATATTCTATGGAATGATAAATTTAAAAGATACAAGATAGTTTTCTATTCATTTCATGCAAAATTCATAAATATAATATATTATAGGAAACAGCGGAATGCAAATGTATTAGTATTTGTAAAAAAATAATAAATCTGGATTCAAGTTTTGAAATTATTCTTTAAATGCTTTTCTATATTTGAATAGTAAATTCTTTTCCTTAAAGTTTTATTTCAAAGCAACTTTGTTCAAAATTTTTATTTTATGTCATTCCTCAGTAAAGTTAATACACTTGTTTAAAACTAGAACAACAATATTTTCTGTTGGTTGACTTTGCGACATATATACTTTAGAAAAAGGATTTTAACAACTGAACGAAGATGCTTTTTCCCAGAAGGAGATTCTAATAAATAAAGTGTGCCATGTGCTTTTACAAACAGACTATCAAATTACGCATCACATAAACATATCACAAAATCAATTTGGAAAACATCTGGAAAGCAAGAGGGTATTTTTGTAAAGATTTGGACCGTAAACAATAAATAAATTATAAATTTATGAAAAACGAAATGCGTCTTCATAAATTGCTTTGCTTCGCTGTTAATTCAATGTATATGTATTTTGTGTATTTTTCAATTTCAGTCTTTTACCATTCCTGTTTGATCATTCGAAAATTTTTTCTGTAAATGTTTCCTTATAAAATATAGGTACATGTTCTTTCACTTAAATAATCATCATTTTAATTTTAAGAGTTTGTATATATATATATATATATATTATATATATATATATATATATATATATATAATATATATATATATATATATATATATATATATATATATATATATATATATATATATATATATATATATTTCTAAACATTAATTCTAATTTTGAAGTTATAATTTCAGATTAGATTTGAAGAAAACAGTACTAAAGATCATTCTTTTGAATCTTGAATGTGTATGATACTGTTCAAGTTATTTAGTATTTAATGAGTGCCTATTTAATTCAACAAAGACCCTCATTAAGCTCTGAAGTCTATTTTTGCCAAAACTTATATGAGGTAAAGAAATAGTTGCTATTTTTCTCATTGACTGCCAAAAAGTACTTAATCACTTTAAAGACTAAAAAATAAAGTGACAAAAACGTATTTTTATGTGAATAATTTTATGGAACTGTATTAACATTTTAAAAATTTATGAATTTTGGCTCAAAACAAAATTTAATTTTATAGAAATAGTAAAATTAAAATATTACAAAAATATCAAAAATTCTAGAACACTATTAAGTTATCTATTTGCTATTTTCTAGGAATATAAAATGTATTCAGCATTTTAAATTAATGACATACAAAAGCAGTTCTGAATTCAGTTATAAAATAATTTAATAGTTAATAAAACATTGTTAGTGATATTTTAGTGAAAACAAAACATGTTTTAAAATTTTTTTACCTATTTTAACAAATAACTTGTAAGCTATACTATCGCTATTTTAATTTTAAAAACCATGCATTTTTATTACTAGCACTAAACGCTCTATAATGAATTAAGATAGTTTACCGCAAATAGAAAAGATCAAATAATAAATTAAGCTAATACTTGCCACTAGTTGCTAACATTCTGAATTAAAATCGAAAAAAATTTCAATTGTGATTAAAATTACTTTAGATATTTTATTAATTTTTTCTTATTTTGAATTTAATAAAATTTCAAGGAAAGTAACTCTAAATTTATAAATCAAAATGACACTCAAAATTTTGTATTTTCTTACAGTCCACTTTCAAAGCAAGAAAGAAAATAGTTTTGACACTTATTTTGTTGACAAAATTACTTGAATTTCACTTTCTTACGAAACGTTTTTTGAGCTTGCAAATGATTTTTCTGCCGAAATCTGACAAATACCTTAAAATTATTATGATTTAAATCTGACATTTATCTGTAATAACATTTTTAAATATATCATGTGTTCTTGCTCATAAAAGTTTTGTAATCACAATTTAATCTTTGTTTGGAATTTTTTTTTACTGTAATAAATTTTCTTTGAAATAATCTTGTTTTTTTTAATGCATCTACGTTTTTTTTTCTTAAAATATTGCTTTCATAATTCCTTATTGTGTTATCATTTTGTAAAATTTGATTAGTCGTGTGCATCTTTAGGTAGCAAAATCCAAGGCAGAGACTTCATATACATATATTTTCTTAAATCATAACTCTAATTTTCCTTACCAACTTTATTGCGATTGCTTTATTAATGTGACACATTTTGCTAGAGATAAATTTAATTTATTACTTTAGTTCTTTCATTAATAGTAATGATTAGTGATTCAGTTTACTTTTAATAGAAATTATAATTAAACAAAATAAATCCCAAAATACTCATAAATCTAATTAGCTTGTATAAATAAGGTTAAGGTATTACAAAATATTGTCTATTTCTGAAAACTGCAATCAGTAAATACACACTTAACCATTCGTAATTATAACTGTAGGATAAAAGGTAATTTTCTTTTATTTTTCCCATAAATATTATGTAAAACTTTATTGAAATCATTCTACTATGTACTGATAAAACCTGAGTTTTATTCTCATATAGAAACAAAAAATAATAAATATTGAGTGGAGGGCATGAAAAATTAATATGCATTTCAAATTTTTCAACAGAAACTTAGTTAAAATGAAATCTGTTAAAAATGTTGAATAACAATTAACAAGAATACTTTGCAGTATGAATACTTAAAAAAAATTCTGTTCATTTATTTAGTCAGGTATTTGTGACTCAAATTTTAATCATAAAAAATGATTGTAACGAAATATTTATATTAGCATTCTGTTAATTGTTCATAACCTATTACATGCTTCGAAGTGGGTGTCGAAGTTCCACTTTATATAATTTCTCATTTTAAGAAATTTGAATAATAAGTCAAGTGTTATTTTGATTTATTATGCTTTATAAAAGCTTTTGCGACAAAATATTTCAAGCATTCTATTTCAGTAAAATATGAAAAGAAATAATGTATAATAAGACTGAAGACTTATGCCGTTTGTTCTTTGTTATTTCATGCATTTTTAGTAAATAATATTTTCATGTTTCCAGTAGTTCTCAAGAAACATATAATAAATATCGAAGTCCTTCAGGAAATAATTTTTTAAAGTCATTTCATATATGTAACTTTAAAGACAAGATTTATAAATAAATTTTTTCTGTGACAGTTTTAATCTAGTCAAATGTGGATCGTATCACTATTTTATAGTGAACAAAAATAATCAGACTAAATGTAATATTTTTCTAAAGCCTAAATGTACGAAAATAATATTGAAATCGAAAGTGCCTGAACACATTCTGAATTCCAAAATATACTTACGAGATAAAATTTTTTGCTGTAAAGTGTTTAAGTTTTCTAAGCTTATTATTTTAGTGATTACAATCAAAGATCATAAAGATAGTGATAAATTTTTATAAACTAATTAATTTTAATTTAATAATTCTACTTTCAAAAATTTGTATCTACCTCATTTTACATAAAAATGTTTAGCTTTTAAGAACATTTCTCTTACTTTAACAGGATATTTTTATATTGCTATAAATAGAAAGGAAACCTTGATTTTAGATTGGTTTATTTTTAAAATGTTATGTTTTATTCACGTCGGTCAATGTCTGTAAGAGCAAACAAAGATTTAAAAATATTTTTGATACTGTCATGTTTCACAACATCCTACTTTCGTGATGCTTAACTTGATATTCTGATAGAATCAGCATAACTTTTCATCAATACCATGTCTCTATTGAAAAAGAATATTTTTTAGTTGTTAACGTCATAAAAAAGCTTTGCCGAATAAGTTTAAAAATCAACCAAAGTAAATATTGCTTCCTTCCTTTGAAAACAGATATACTCCTCTTTGAAAAGAGAAATCTTTCCAAAGTTATATAATAGGAAATTTGAATAATTTTACTTTTCAAAAAAATACCCTTAGGAAACGCAATCAAAATCATCGATAGAGATCTAATATATATTTAAATGAAAATACTTTGTGGATAAAGTATTTTCACAGAAAATCATTTAAACAAAAGACAACAAAAGTTTTAAAAATATATTAAAATTTTATCATAAACAATATGTAAGATTTCATGAATTATATTGATTTTAACAAAACAGAAATAAATCCAGATGTATATCAAAAACACCACTCTATACACATATATATATATAAATATATATATAAATAAATATATGTATGTATATATTTATACATATATATAAATATATATACATATAAATATATATATACATATAAATATATATATATAAATGTATATATATATATATATACATATATATATTATATATATATATATATATATATATATATATATATATATATATATTATATAGATATATAAATATATATATATACATTGCCTGGCATTGAAAATACTACACCAAGAAGGAGTTGCCAGAAATTGACGAAATTCGGCAAGCACAGAAACATATAACGAGCAGCAGTATTTCAAATTGATATGCATAATACATAGCAAGAACAAAGTTGTGCCAGTAAATTGTAAGACCACCGTGTAAGGCGATACATGAATCAAGACGTCTGCGTACAGAGTCAATGAGAATATGGACAGCGTCCTGAGAATTGTCTTTTCATTCCATGTCAACTACTTGCTAAAATGCGTCTTCTGAAGGAGGCAGTGGCAGGTTCTGTAAATGGCGTCCAATCTTATCCCAAACAGAATCGACCGGTGAGACATTTAGTGAGTACGGTAACCAGAGGAGAAATAGTACACTTTGCAGTGGATGTTGAGTTATGCGAGAAATATGCCGTTGTACTGCTGTTAAAGGGCAAAAGACAATCCATGAAGATATATCCAGGAATATCACTGGCCGCAGCACATCATCGACGTAACGTTAGACTGCCATGCTGCGAACGAAAGGTAACTTTGAATCATACGTAATGGTGCCCCAAACCATGATGCCGCGTTGTCATGTGATGGGACGTTTCACAATTGCTGCAGGATTGGACGTGTCTCTACTCATATATATATATATATGTATATATATATATATATACATATATATACATATATATATATATATATATATATATATATATATATATATATATATATATATATATATATATATATATATATGTGTGTGTGTGTGTGTCACTCTTGCTGCACCGGTGCCCCACAAACGTTCCACAGTTCCTCTTTCCACCATTTTCATCACAGCCGATGCAATGTGGACGCTTCTAGGTTTCATAAGGACCAATCTGCCCTTCTGAATCCGATCACTATGCCTCTCGTAAACTCGTCTGTCTGAAGAAACTAATACCGCCGACGATGGCCTGGCAATTACCGCAATTACATGCATCCTTTGCGACCTGAACAAACTTTCAACTATTATTTTCCTAGCAGCTATAATGGCGGATATATATATATATATATATATATATATATATATATATATATATATATATATATATATATATATATTCCCCCTTCTTCTAGTTCCTCACCTTATATCTTATTATAAGTGCACTGGAGAACTGCGCTTCTCACATAATTTATATAACTCGGAAAAAAGGTGCGTCTACTTTGAAATTTGCATAATTTTTTCTGGCTATTCCTTCTTGATGTTGCATTTTTTATGTCGGGTAGTGTGTGTATTCGTGCCAAATCAATAAGAATGATTTTTACATCAAGGAATGAATAAATAATCATGAGCAAATTAGAAAATTAATTACGAAATAGAAATTACTTTTGAATTCCCCTTATCAGAAACAATACATGATGAAAAACTTATCAGCATTTTCGCTCTTCAGTACTGGCTTTGAATGAGTCTAAGAGGAAACGTCTAATACAAAAGGGAATGTTCCTCTATCTGCATAATTTTTAAGAACATTTATTCTATTTTAAATGAAAATTAGCCCTCATGTGCAAAAAATGACTGTTGAGCGACAAACAATCCAATCCAATCTAATTTAAATTATATTTTCATTAAATGCTTGTGATAAATGATTTATTAGTGACATATTTAAAATTGATTTTTATCATTTTCTTTTCAACTAAGAATTCGTGCTTTTCTGAATTAATTTTTGACTAATTATTTATACACGCTTTTGCTTGTTATTACAGTACTCTAATAAATCAAAGAAATATCAAAAAGGGATAATCAATTAATTATCACTTTTTAACATTTTTTAATTCTTTGATACATCACTTTCTTCAGTATTTTTTGTAAGGGTACTATATTTCTTAAAATCCTTTCATATTATTCATGTTTTATTAAGAAATAGGTTTATATCTCTTCTATTTCCATCTTTCTATTTTTGTGTGAACTCCTGAGAATAGCTTTTGATTCATCAAATTACAAATTTATAATAAATAATCAACTGTACATTCTAGCTTTTTTTTTTTTTTTTTTTTTTTTTTTTTTTGTGCATAACATTTTATGATTATATTTATTTCCAAAATGTTCTTTTTATAACATAAAAATCATTTTAGGTGTACTTTTCTACTTTTAAAATTTCTATGCGTCTCTCTAAGACTTCGATGCACTTAAGACCAAAAATATGTCGTTACTCTTTGGATAACATTTTGTCAATCTATGTATGCTTTTTTCGTTTATGTGAGAATAAGGCATTTTAAAATGCTTTTTATATTATTAGTACTACATTAATCAAATTTAGATCGTTCTCCATTCATATTGTTTCCAAACATTCTCGAGTGATAACTCTCCTGAGAAAACTCTCCTACAAGCAAAAAACTGAACATTTCTCAAACTGCAACCAAAATATCAAACAATTCTCAAACTATAACCAAAAACTCAAACATCTCTCAAAACTGCAAATAAAAAATCAAGCATTTCTCAAACTGCAACCAAAAACTCAAACATCTCTCAAAACTGCAAGTAAAAAATCAAGCATTTCTCAAACTACAACCAAATACTCAAACATCTCTCAAAACTGCAAATAAAAAATCAAGCATTTCTCAAACTACAACCAAAAACTCAAACATCTCTCAAAACTGCAAATAAAAAATTAAGCATTTTTCAAACTACAACCAAAAACTCAAACATCTCTCAAAACTGCAAATAAAGAATCAAGCATTTCTCAAACTGCAACCAAAAACTCAGACATCTCTCAAAACTGCAAATAAAAAATCAAGCATTTCTCAAACTGCAACTAAAAACTCAAACATATCTCAAAACTGCAAATAAAAAATCAAGCATTTCTCAAACTACATCCAAAAACTCAAACATCTCTTATACTGAAGCCATAAACCCTCTCCTAAGAAATTTAAAAAAAAAAATTTCTTTCCAACGCAACTTTTAAAATAGTTGCCTTCCTTTTTAGAGTGATACATGAATCAAATGAAGCCGAAATACTATTCGAATATTCTGAAAGTATTAAAATTTTTTGGGATTCAATTTATTAACGAATAACTATAAAAATTATTTTAAACTAGATTATTTTTACTAGCATTCTGTCTTCAAATTAAATGTTCGAATTTTATCACTGTACGTCATTTGTTTTCTTCTTGCCATTTTAAAAAATGTTTTAGATTTTTTAAAACATTTTAAAAATTATGTTTGCAGGATATGCTAGTAGGAAAGTTTAATATGATATATCAAAATAAAACCTAAACATTTCACATTTAAAAACTGAAACATTTCTTTAAAAGAGGATAATAAATCTGAAAAGGTTTTATAATATTAATTTATGGTTTTCCTTACATTTGTTTTCGTGGTCTATAAAATTTTGAGCCGAGGTAGTAGTCGAATGGTTAGCGCTCTTGCCTTCGGTTCAACAGTTCGTGGGTTCAAATCCCACCTAGAGCATGGATGTATGTAGTGGTTCGCAATACACTTTAAGCCATAGATCCCGGTCTAATTAGCCCTCGCGTACACAAAAATGACCGTTGAGCGAAAAATAAACTATGAAATTTTGAGCTTGATAATGATTATTATTTCTACTTTCAATGAAATCATGAAGATTCATTGTAATTACTATTTAAAATCTGTCTTAAAAAATTACTGTAGAAAAATTTTGAAAACATGAACTACATTTTTTTTTTTTTTTTTTTGAATATTGTATAAGTAAATTTTAAGACAAAAAGAAGAAATACCTAATTTATGAATATTTCTAACAAATTACAGAAACTAATCTTTAATTAAGGAAATTCGGTAATCAAGGAATAAGTTAATAAGAACCAAACATATATATAAAATGAAATAATAGAAAAATAAAGCAGTTTTGATTTAAATAAAAAAAAAACTTTAGAGTTTACGAAAGTAAATTCCATTTAATATTTTAAATTTCTAATCTTTTTTTTTTTTTTTTTTTTTATTGAATCAGTATTACAATCTTTACATACATCTTTTCTAAAGTTAGAATTTCGTATTTGTATTAAATTGAAAATATATATATATTTTACATTCAAATATAAATTTTAGCTTTAATTTGTCACTACACCTCTTAGATATTAAATCTATATTATTTCTAAGTATTGGCCTATTAGAAAATCATTGAATCGAGAAAGAAAAGTACCCCAATTCAATATTTAATGACTCTGTAACTATCTAGAGCTTGAAAGAAAATAGTTTGCAGCTCACTGCATTTCTTTTAGATGAGCTATAAATGGACACCATTTTAAGGTGAAAAACTGTATTTTGATCAATATTTGGTAAATACAGATAAAAATATAAGTATCATTATTTTTTTAAAATTGGAATATATATATATATATATACATGATTTTTGAATGAAAATAAACGTTATTTTCTTCTAAGGATTTTATTTCTTAAGAATAATAAATTTACTTAAACTACTGCTAAAAATTGTAAATATCGCATTATATTGCTAAATTTAAAATTGTATGTATGATGGTTTTCAGTAAACAATGTGTTTGATATTCTTTTAAGAAATTTTTTTCTTAAAGATAAAATATGTAGAAAATAACTTTGTTTTTAAAGGAGAAATACTTGAAAGCTCATCTCAAGATGAAAAACAGCTTTTCGAACAAGAATAAGTATTTACTAGATACAACTAAAAATTGCAAATTTCTTGATTTTTCAAACTTTAAATTTTTTTCATAAAATAGTTAAACATTTTGTATTTATAAAGTCACGACATTTAAGTTTCTTCTGATTGAATATATATGCTTAGGACTTCAGATAATTGTATTGTGTTTCCTTAAAAATTTTGGTATGAAACTCTTGTGTTAGTCATTAACAGAATTTTCTATTCAAATTATAACTGGTCTAAAATAATAATCCTTGATATTATAACAAATGTGTGTGAGTAACTTCTTTAATTTAAAGCAATTTCATTTTACAGCTTTCAATATTTTAAAAGTTTTTTTCTGTTTAAAACTATTATTCACTATTGTATAGCTTAATTATTTGGGTAATTGTGTTAAGGACTTGAAAGAAAATTAAAATTTATTGAAAACCAATCTAAAATATTTAAATTTTTAACTTAAATAAAATTTTAAGATTGATACAATATGATTCTAATGCTACAGAGTTTTTTTTAAATTTTCTTTGGCTTTTATGTCAAATTTAAATATACATTGCATATATATTTTATTTACTAAATCATAATTTCCCATTGTATTAATATCCATGCTAAAATTTTAAAAATATTTTTTATTTTGTTTCGTTTATGATGTAAACTCAAATTATTTATACATGTGATGATAATATAATAGGCTGACTTTAATTAGAGAATAAAAAATACTCTGCTAAAAGTTATAAAATGTGTTTGACAATATAATGTCTTAATATACTTTTAAATTTTTCTCAGATTAGGTCATTGAGTTTAGATCAATTAAAGTCATGTATTTGATTTTCATCACCAAATTCTATTCAATGTTTTCCAAATAAAAATGAAGTCATTGTTGAATAATATGAAAACAAAATATAGATAGAAATGGTGAATGAAAACAATAAAAAGTTTTCCTGTTTCATTATAAGATAAAAGATCTATTTCTTTGATATGTAGATATAACAATGTAATTTTATTGTTATGAACTTGGTTACAAAAAATAAACCCTATATTCCGTTGAATTTTATAATCACTAAAAGCAGTGAAGCATTTTATTTTAACAAGAACGTATACTCCAAAATCAATGCTCAATGTACTAACTATTAAACTGCTGTTCAAAAACAGATCTTTTCAATTGTTGCTCAAACATTCAATTTACTTCGTATTTTTAACTTTTAAAACTCGTTAGAACTATAGTCTCATTTGTAAACATAACACTGACAGTTTTAACGATGCACAATTTTTATGTGAATGTAAGAAATTCGCTTTAAAAATTGCTAGCAACAAGTAACCGATTATTTGCTTATATTTTAATTAGAAATCGATGCGATTTAGAAAACAAAGTCGGCACAGGTATAATCCATGATTTCAAATTCTGAAATATTTTGGCGATGAAAAATATGTTGCCAAAATGACGTATCGTGACGTGCGCGATGACGTAAATTATAGGGTTACCAAAATAGAATTTTGAACAATTTCCTAACTGAACATATGGATTTGAAATTCGCTCTATCAATTGGGCTCCTTTTTTAAAAAAATACTGATCCTTATTTACTTTTATAAATTTTATTTGGAGAAATATTCCATTTTCTGAGTAAAACCATGTTTAATCAATGTAAAATTGACAGATCAATGAGAAAACATAAAATTTTATTGGAGTTGCACAATGTTTCAAACACACAGAGGGACACATTTTCAGCATGAATTATGAATTCAATTTGTAAATCAACATAGCTATTTGAGTGTTCTTGCAAATATGATGTCAATGCAAAAAATTTATGTACACTAGTAACATTTCTAGTTATCCCATAAAAATATGGCCGAGCTGGCAGCCGAATAGTTAGCGCTCTTGCCTTCGGTTCAACAGTTCGTTGGTTCGAATCCCATCTTGGGTATGGATGTTCGTAGTGGTTTGGAATCCACTTTAAGCCGTAGGTTCCGGTTTAATTAGCCCTCTTGTGCAAAAAAAATGACCGTTGAGCGACAAACAAACCAAACACATAAAAATATGTGATACTTTGGTAAGTAAAATAGCCATATATTAAATCAAGGATAAATGGAACACAACTCATGATCTGAGAACTTTACATAAAGTTTCGAGAACAAACAATATTAAAAGCAAGTTAAAAATGGAGACTAATAACACAACACTAAAATTTGGAATTTTAAATGGCGCAGAGTGAGGGAAATTAACCAAATAACAGGAAAATAAAATTGCTGCTTTCAGAACAAAATGCTTCAGAAGAATTCTTCAAATATATTGATCGGAAAAAATTACTTATAATAATTTATATAAAAGCTTAAAATTCTACCTTATTTATAACTTTCATAAGAAACTTAGGTTATATATTTGACACATCCTCAAAAAGAAAGCATCTGAAACAACAAGAATATCGATTACATAGGCACCTTAGACATCCAGGACCAGAAGTCCCATAAAACAATTTTTGGGCTAATTATCATTATATATATATATGGAATTGATAGGGCCACCAGAGGGCCATTCTTATATTATCGAGTCTGCCGTCGGACATGCGCAGAAGAGAGGGAGTAAGAGAACGATAATGTGATGGATGGAAAAAGAGGAGATAACGTAAAGACACGAATTGATATTGGACTAACTACGGATTATAACTAAAATCATGTTAGATTGTTATTTAATATTCAATTGTAAATATGTAAACAGCCTTTTTCTTATTTTGTCCAAAACCATAATTAAATCATTTAAACAATAATGTGTTATTATTCCTGATAATGAAGCCCACAGAACCCAAATATATATATATATATCTGTGTGTATATAATATATATATATATATATATATAATTAATAATTTTAAGAAAAATTTATTAAAATCACAATTAACATCATGAACGATTAATTGAACCAGATGCTTCTCTTAACTAAATAAATATTCTCCTTAAGATTTGTTGGCAGCTAGTTTATCTCCAGAAACCTTGCTTTCAGAAATTGCTAAAAGATTGAAGCTTAAAAGATTTCGGGAAAAGAATTTCATAAATAAATTAGAACGATGATATTCTTGTTAGGGATACGCGATGACACTCAGAATAGAAATTCTCTCCAGACAAGTCTGGTAAATACTTTTCTAACTTTTGTGCAAATAAATATTCATGAATAATAAACTTTAACTGTTTGGAGCTCAAAAGAATTTTGTATATCTAAAGCTTCGTTTTCCAATAAAATATTGAACTTTCCGAAATTCCTTAAAGTTGTATCGTTGAATTTTAAAATTTGTTTTAATTTTATGTAATTAATTTATGCTTAATCACAAACTTTTTGCCTTAAACACAGATGACAGCTTTTAAATCTATTTGCTATACGTTTTAGGGATTCAAACATAAAAATAATTATATATACATACATATATATATATATATATATATATATATATATATATATATATATATATATATATATATAATTATTTCAAAAACCATATATTTATTTTATATATAATATAAAGCTAAGTACATTTTATTAATTGTATTATCACATTATATCTTGTGCGTTGAGTTAATGCTCTTAAAATATTTATGTTTCTTTTCAAAGCATTGTATTTTAACATGTTTTATCTTATAATCATTTTGTCAAATAAAATAATAGCGAATTTTCTTAGAGCTGTATATTTTCCTTTTATTTTTTTTATTATTTTGCATAATAAATTTTAAAAAAATAAATTTTAAAGCAAACTTTCTATTGGTATGATATGCTAATGAATATGCAGTGAATTTTGTATCTTATAAGGTTAATATTAATAAAAATACACCAAAGTCAAAAACTCTGAAAATAAAAATTTATGAAATAGCAAATTGTTTCAAAAATCAAATTTAAGTTTTTGATTAATTCCAAAGTATGTTAGGTATTAAAATTAAGTGTAAAGACTATTGTTACGTGCAACAATATGATTTATCATTAAATATTTAGTTTTATAGTAAGTAGAATCAGATATTTTTTAATCTTGGTAAAAGTTAAATGTATTTCAAAAACTGTTGGTAAATATTAT
Source organism: Latrodectus elegans (assembly GCA_030067965.1). Taxonomy (NCBI): domain Eukaryota; kingdom Metazoa; phylum Arthropoda; class Arachnida; order Araneae; family Theridiidae; genus Latrodectus; species Latrodectus elegans. Next base: position 34,377,731 of record CM057812.1, read on the forward strand.
AAAATTTTATAAAAGATATATAAATTTTTAGAATCCTTGAACATAAGTTTCTGATTCGTGCTTTATCTAATTAAATGAATTCAGTACTATAGGTAACCTATAGAATCCATTAAATGCGTAGTTTTACGTTTGGGAAATCATACTATTTTTCATAATTATTGAATGAATATTTTCAAAATCATTCCTTAAATAAAGTCAAATATAATTCTTTGTTTAACAGTCATATTATTTCAAGAATTATGCTTGATTTCATTGCTCTAAAAAGCTAAATTAATCTGAAATTGTACTATTATATAATGTTCTCTTAGAAACTTTTTTTTGGTAAAGAATGAGCCTAATTTAGCGATCAAATGTCCAAATTTAAAATATGTAACCAGTCAAAGAAGTTTTACTGTCCCTATTTAATAAAAATAAAATGAATTCCGACCCCTTTTTTTCTATACTTCCTTGGGTAATGCTGGTATGCAAACCAACAATCTTATCATTCTTCAGTTTTATTCATGTGCTTACTAAGCCAGAGAAATTTATTAAATATTTTATTTATAATATTTATGGATCAGAAATTTGCTAGATTTTGTACAAATAGCCTTGAGAAACGCACTACAGCGTTATTAATGTACTAAGGTGAAATTAAACAATTGGTATTTTTTAAGTGTTCTTAAAGAGGTGTGTGTATGTGTTTTAAAAGTCCATATATATGTTTGTGTCATAAGAAATATAAACACATATATATAGCTTAGGAGATAAATCTTTATTAAAAATATACTGAGGCACGCGTAAAGGGTTTCACAAAATGATTTTAATTTCATCAAGAGACAAACCCTCAAAATATTTTTAAAAAATTAATTAAAAGGAAAGAAACCCTCTTTCATAGATACAACTATTAGAAAGAAAAATTTAAAAGCCGATTTTTTTATTCATAAATAAAGGACTTTTATTACTAAGCATTATGCGTGGTGTTATTGTGTACCAGCGTTGCCCTAAAAGTAGGTGTTTGCGTAATTTAGAAGCAGTAACAAAGCAGAACTCCAGACATGGCCTACAACCCTTAGGGGCCATTTCTCATGGAGGAAATTGAGACCAAGTCACATTTAATGCTGTCAACATTAACGGATGCCGCTCACACTATCTAGTGGTCAGCGTGGCTAACTGGGATAGGGAGGTCCTGGGTTTGAATCCTGATGGGCATGGATGTACTTTCTCTCTCTATCTAACAACAAACAAAGATAGGATATCTCTCTAACAAAGATAGGATATATCTTTGTTCTAAATAAGTTTTGAAGGGTTGCCTTCCTATAAACGAGTTCATATGGCATGTGTGTACTGAGGAAGTCGGACTCCACACCAAATTACGATTCAGCTGGAAAAGTGGAGCACGCAGCGCACCCCATAATGTCAGCCTAGCTGGCACAAGACAACAACATTAATAGATATTCGACTGAGTTGAGATTCCAACTAACTAACTTTCAATAAGTAGAAGGTACGAGCTAAACAATTGGGCCAAAGCGTCACACGATAACTCTAATATAATATCACTTTTATCTGTCACTAAATCATAACACTTTAATCTGTTAGAAACTTTTTTCACTATTTGCGAGTATATGTTGTAGTTACTTATCTCAGGTTGCCTAGCTAGCTAGACTAGACCCCATAAAACCAAAAATATCTAAAATTTCTAAAAAATAAGATGGGTCCCAAAGGACATCGTCTTTTTTTCAAATTTAAACATGTTAACATGTGTCCAGGGTCGGCAATATTGATAGAGCACCAAGGACAGTCTGGAAATGGCCTTTGCCCCTGCTGAAAGGTGATTCCTCTCGTGTGCCCACTCAGATAACGGGAAAAGGCAGTTTGATAAGATTTTGGTCTAAGAGTTTAAAAGGTCTCACCCGGTCTTTCAGCGAAGTACCATGGAAGGTTGGAAGGAATTTTCATAATCTTATTCAATTCAGTTTTTGCCAGGGAAGAAATCTCACTAGATGTGAGCTCTCCACCTGGGTTTACTCCCTCCTCTGACGCCGATCTAGCCAAGAAATCCACTCTTTCATTTCCCTCTACTCCCACGTGTGAAGGGATCCATTGGAAATGCAATGTGTGTTCGGGTGATAGTTCTCAAGAAGATTTAGTATGTCCAGTACATATTTTAATTTAGCTTTTCTGTTCTTGAAGTTGGATTTAATTGATTTAAAATATGTTATGTTTGTTCGATCATAATATACATTTGAGTGGATGCCCTATATGCTAATTTATATGTGTGTTTGTAGTAAATTCTTTATAAAATACTAAATTTGTATTTTCTTTTGAAATCTATAATAGAAAAATATTTTTTCTGTTTTATCGGGAACATGTTAAAACTATCTGAAAAGTCTTACATAATATATAGTAGAATTTTAAAAGCTCTTTCACTTAAAAACACTCTTTTAAGTCTTTTTTTACATAAGAATTTTTTGTTTGTGTTCTTTACCATTTGAATTCTGAGTGTTTCTTAGAAAAATGTAGAATAAACTAAAGAATTTTATAAAGTGAAATCATAAAAAGAAAAATTTGTAAAAAGTAAATTTCCATTTCTTTACAAAAAATAAATCAAACAAAGATTTCCAAGCCGATTCAATTCAAAGAATTTCATGTTTGCCTTTAAAGATTTTCCAAAAGTATAACAAATTAATAATAAAAAAAACTCTCTATATTTTAAATAAATTTAAACAGTTTAACTCTTGGAGAAATTAAAAATTACTTCTTTAAATATTTAAAATATTTTAATTTATAATAAAAAAGAACAATAAATGTAAGAAAATAATGAAAATTAGAAAAATAAAAGTAATGGCTCTGAGAAAGTAACATGGTGGAATATAATCAGTATTACAGCTCTATTTGATTAATTTATAAAAATAAAAATTAAAACACATAATAATAAACTCAGTTTTACTTTTTCTGTACAAAACATCCTTTAGTGCGGAAAATTTTTTTACAGAACAGACAACGAATTATTTTAATGCAATATCCACAATGTATCTTGATTACAAGACACTTAAACAATACTCAAAGAAGATTGACTTTAAATGGAATATTTGATAGCTATTAAAACTTGCTTAAGTAACATAAAAAAGTTGATTTTAATCAAAAAATTGTTGCTCTTTTGTTCCAGTTGAAGTCCTATTTACTTCACTTCATTACAGTTGTCAATGGCTTAAAATATCCATGACGTCAGATATCCTTTTATCTAGGTCACATATTATTAATTACATTATTAATTCATTTTATTTCTAAAATGAAAAACGTTTTACCGGATTCGTTTATTGTTGTTGCCGTTACTTATGACTTTTGGACAAATCTAGCTCACAAGCCAACTGCTATGGGAAATTAAGACAGAAGGATGCCTATTTCGTTTAATCAGAGCACAGCAAAGGGGAAAGTACATTTTATTCCAATATTCCTCCTATAGATGACACCACCAGTGGAGTCATTCCCACAATTATGATTTTGAATATATAGTGAAATATTTATATACATTTTTATTACAAATTATTTCAAACCTCAGATATTTATGTTCTTTGTTTTACTTTTTAAATCCATTTCACACTTCCTAATCAAAAGAAAAGTAAACTCAAATTGCTTCCACCATTTTCAAATTATTTTATTCTTTAAAATATATTTCCCCACAGAGAATCTGTTAGATAGTAAAAATATGGTTATAACATTTTAATTTTATGTATAAATGATAGAGATAGATACTTAGAAATAAGAAACATATAATAAAGTATTCAAATGAAATTTCAACTTTTCACATAAAAAATTCAACTTTATTCTATTTATCATTTGAATAAATCATTCAAACTTAAATTAAATGTTTACAGTAAAATATAATTTGCTATTTTGGGTTTATAAAACTTTTGCAATAATAAAGTATTGTACACAAAACAGAACCCGCCCACAAATTCTGTCGTCTAAAAGAAATTGAATTTCTTTTAAACAATACTATTTATTTTATTTACATTAAAATTATTTTAATTTATGCAAAGATACAAATATGTTTAAAAATGAAAAGCTTTATACAAATAAAAGTAATATTTCTTAACATAATTGCATTTTAGGTGATAGAATTCTTATTAAATTAAACAACAGTATATTTTCTATTATGTGCTTTGTAATTTGACGTAAATATTTTTATGAATCTTGATAACATAAGGTTAAACAAGATAGTTCTTGCGATTGAATGAAATGAGAATAAGTATGCCATCAAATCGAAGGTAGAAAGATCTGTCGTTATAAAAGAAAATCCACAGCGCATATTAATAAGCCGTAACTTGTACAGTAGTGAAAAGAAGCGAACGTGACGAAGGAGCTCGTTCGTTGTTGTTTGATTTACAACTTCAAAGCGGTAGTATCAACTGCTGCATCAAGTCGCCGACTATGTCAAGTGCTTGGGAATAGTGCTGGGAATGAACCTACAGCAAGACATTGGTTTCAAAAATTCAGGTAGGGAGATTTGTCACTCTCTGATGAAGATGGTGTCTGACGGACTAGTCATCAAGTTTTTCACTATGAACTACTACCAACAGGCCAAATGATCACTGCGAACCTGTACTCGCAGTAATGGGAACGTGTGAAACAGAAGAAGCCAGCACTGGTTAATCACAAGTATGTATTGTTCTTGGCTGTTATTGCGAGACCTCATGTAGTGCGATTGGCAATGAATACCAAACAGCGACTTGGTTTGAAAACTTTGTTCTAGCCTCCTCACTCACATGATCTTGAATCCTCAATTACCACCTCTTCAATTCCGTGGACAATCATTTTCATGGAAATTTTTTTACCAGTGAAGCAGACTGGAGCCAAGCACGCACTGATTTCTTTGCATCCGAAATTTCCAAGTCTTACCGCAAAGGGATTGCACACTTGGAGATACGTTGACAGAAAGTGCTGGATGCCGATGGTGATTTCTTCAAGGATTAACAATAGGCTAAACTTTCTATAGGTCATGTTCTCTTTTTGGGTCATTAAAAATGTAAAGGGGGGTACTTTTCTTATTTACCTTGTATGCATTCGAATAGTAGTATTCAAGATATTGTTTTTTATGCCATTGGTGCAATTTTTATTTATTATATGCTCATTTTACCATAAATTAAAAACATAATGTGAATTCACTCAAATCTTTAAGTGGACTCATGTTTAAATCACTGTATTAATTTACAAAAAATGATTACTTTACATATTTCCAAAATCCCGTTGTTTATTTTGTCATGAAATTTATATACAAAGACCAAAATAAATTAAAATCCTCATTTGGATTTGATTGTTTGAATAAAAGAACTAAAATAGTAATCAAAAACGTAATTAATATTAAAACTATAATAGAAAAGAAATATAACAGTAAGATAAGCAGAGAAGGAAATGAACAAAAGGTAGGTAAAACTAGATTCCATGCAACTTTTCAGTGAAAATCTTATGATTAAAAATATTTGTATAATAGTGAGTTTCTAAATAGGGTTTAAACCTTCTGTTAATTTAAGAATGAAATATTTAATATGTCAATCATAAAAAATATTTCAAAATTTGCTTGAAGGATAATTCTTTGTTCCAAATTTTGGAATCGTTGAAGCAACAATTTCATCAATTTAGCAAAAATTTAAACTGTAAAGGTTAAAAAGTGAATGATTAAATAATTACGTTCATTCAGATTTTGATTTATAATAAATACTCACAATGATCTAATGTTTTACTTTATCAGGAAAATACATAATGCAGCACAACGCAAACAACATGGGGGAAAAAGAAAATTGATCACAAGGACAGCATGTTCCCGAGAGAAAGCATAAGCCACGTTTACAGAGTGTAGTGATTAGCCTTGAATGGGTTTTTATAAAATAATGATAATTATTATTGAAGTATGATAATCAATTGTAAGTTTTACTTAGAAAAGGCATGAGTCATCTTACATATCTATAAGTTCTTACGCCTTGAATTAATAGGAATTTCGGCTTAATAAATTTAAGATTTTGTAGTTCTAAAAACTCAAGAGAGAACTTTTCATCTTGTCTCCCTAAATAAGAGTGTATTTTTCTAAGATAATTTATGATTTTTCCAGAAAAGTTTTAAAAAAATTGAAACACTTATTCGTGAATGTAGTAGCCGTGTTTCGCTAGTCCCTTAATTACTGTTAAACTCCTTGCAATACATAATACCTTAAAATAAATAATAACAGTTTTTTATAAAAAAAAAATTGCAATGTGCTAGCTCTGCAAAATAAAGTGAAAAATTCCGCAAACAATACTATTATATAATCATCTTTAGATTTTTAGTAATAATTTCAGCACATAAGTGCTTACTTGTTATTTAGTGTATTGCAAAATATATTTTGAAGTTTCTATTCCTATCACTGTTATTATTATAAAACTTTTATGTGATATAAATTTAAGGGAAATTAAAGTTAAACAATTAATATTAACGTTCAAAATGTATTAAAAATCAAAAAATAATAAATTAAGTGTGAACAATTTTCGCTTTTCATATACATAAGTATAACTTTCAAAGTCATTTCATAAAACGATAAGCGAAATCCCCGAAGAAATTTAACAAACATGATATGATCTGTTTACCTTAAACTTAAAAAGAAAATCACTATAGTTCTTCGGTAAATATTTTGTTTTATTCAAATTTTAGGTTTTATGTGTTTAGTTATCTAAATATTTGCATTTTTCGATGTTATATTTTACACATTATGAAATTTAAAAACGCTAATAAAATATTCCTAAATTTTATTGCTCTTAATCTGTCATTTTACTTGATAAAATTTAATTTTCTATCCTCAGAAGTGACAATGTTTGTATTATAAATTTATTCACGAATATTATAAAAAGAAATTCATTTCTATAAAAAGTTCCATAATTTTAATATAAACATGCCAAATAAAGAAATTCCCAGTTTTTACTTTGATATGAATTTTACAGGAAAATAAATTAATTTGCAAATCAAAATATGAGAAAGTATAAAGTAAAAATCAAATTTGTACAATAATACAAAAGAAAAAGTTTGCAGAGTAAATTTTATCAGAATTATAATGAAAATATGTCTTTTAAATATTCTTTTGATATCTTATGTTGTGTTAAATAAATGTAGCATATTAAATATGAATTTAAAAAAACATAACATACAATTTTCAAAAGAATTTTAAAATATGTATGTGTTTTTCTATTTAATGAATTCCCTAAAACTAGAAGTTCTTTTAAACTTATTGAATTCACTAACAAATTCGAAGTGGCGGCACAGGTGCCGTATAATCCATGATTCCAAATTCTGAATTTTTTTGGCGATGAAGAAATGTTACCAAGATGATGTATCGTGACGTGCGCGATGACGTAAATACTAGGGTTACCAAAATAGAATTTTCTGCATAATTCTAATTAGGGCTCCATGTGTATGACGTAACAAAAACAAGGTTGCCTGATGCATAAGAAAATCCGCCAACAAATTGCCAATCTCAGAATTTGGCGCGTGGATTATACGGCACCTGTGCCGAAGTGGCTTTTCATCGACCATATAGTGCCTTCCGGAAAGTGCTTTGTTAGATATTAATTCATAGTTACATATCAAAAAGTGATACTTAGAAAACTCTCAAGCAGGCACCTCAGTATATGATCACATTAAAAAAAGAGGCGCTCACTCTTCTTCTATTGTTCAATAACAAATGTGTTCAACCTAGAGACTATCTACGTAATAATGGGTATAAATCAAGCAAAACTATCAGTATTAGGTTCTTGAATTACTTTTTGAGTGGCCTATTTTATGTTGACTGAATCTGTTAAAACATCAAACAGATTTTAAACGATTCTCACAAATGAAAAGATTAATATATTAAAGAAAAATACATTCTCTTTATCACAGCATATCAATAAAGAGACATTATATAACACGTAACATTAAAAAGCATATGCCAAATGAAAGCATTCAATGGTAGTCGGCAGAGTGAGATAATGAACTTGCAACTATCCAACCATTTGCATGAGAGATTAATTACTTCTCGGAGAGTGACTTCTTTTCCAAGAAATTTATGTGAATTAATCATAAATTACAAAATATTTTTAACTCTAATTTCTACGATTTTCCAATAAAAGCGTCTCTTGCAAACATATTTTGATAAAAATGAATTTTATATACAGACGTGAATATTCCATTTAAAACAAAGAAAAATTTTCATCGAAAAAATAAAATGATATCATTTGTAAATTGATGAAAAAAATTCCACTCCAATATTCTTCTAATTATTTTGATTTTGCGTTTGTATGAATAATTTAGGTAAAAAAATTATCTTTTTTATTCAAAATAAATGCATTTAAAAATAAAATCTTCAGAAGATTTAATCTGAATTTATGATTCTATTGAAAGCGAATCAATTACATTTATTGTTGTAAAATCAATAAAAGTAGCATTGCAACTTACATGTTCAACATAATCATCGAATTCGCATTGTACAAAAACATATCACAAGAACAAGCTTACAGATGTAGAATGCATGTCAAAAGAAAAAATTGCCCCAATTTGAAAAGAAATCATAATTTTTAACCAGTTGAAATCAATACATAACGTATCAACGAATTTCTATTAGTTTGTATATTTAAATGGTACACACAATTGAGAAGTATTTTTTCTGAAATTTCTGTTCAACTCGTTATTTCATTAATTTATCAATACATTCTTGCAGTTTCTTGAGGGATTTCTTTTGTCCAAGAAGATTGGATGTACTTCAAGACCGTGTCCAAGAATGATTAGATATACATTAATGCATTAGGTAATTCTAATTATTTAGATAACTTTTTCTGTGTTATTTATAGTCTTTTCTCTTTTAATATAAAGATTTTTCTGTACATCGATTATACATACAGTCAAAATGGGATGCAAAATAATATTTAAAATATTAAACGCTCATAAGAATTTAAATTTTTTCTCCAGGAAAAAATATTTTGTTTCATCAGATTAATAATATTGTATCTAGAACCCACACACTTAGATTGAATAGTAGGCACAGCTGCCGTATAATCCATGATTCCAAATTCTAAATTTTTTGGCGATGAAGATATGTTGAATATGAAGAAATGTTGCCATGACGTGCGTGAAACGTAAATACTAGGGTTACCAAAATAGAATTTTCTGCCATAATTCTTTTAGGTCTCCTTATGTATGATGTAATAAAAACAAGGTTGCCAGATAGATAAGAAAATCCACCAAACAATCGCCAATCTCAGAATTTGGCGCATGGATTATACGGCACCAGTGCCGAATAATATATCAATCTAATAATATTAAATTTACTAATAATATTGAATAATTGTAAAATGATGTGTTATCAAATCAATATAATTTGTAAACAAACTTATATTTGTTGAGGAAGTTTTCACTTTTTAAGAAACAAATATTAGAAACGTAGAAAATGATAATATACCCTTGAAATATAATGTTAGTAGGTGTTACACATACTCAGCCTATAAATATACAGCAATATTTTTAAAAAACTAGAAAAGAATGAATAAAGGGGGGACAAAAATAAACGTAACGAGCTAGAATAGATTTTTTTACTCCAAAATATCGCCTATCCTTTTCATAATCTGACAGCTTAAAAGGCTGTCATAAATATGTATGTATCCCTGCAAGAATAACCTCTATTTCCTTAAAGGAAACCACATTTGGAAATAAATGAAATCTTTGACAACTGCTTCAAAAATAGTATCCGAATCTCATAAATTTACAAGTAAAAGAAAGTAGAAAGAAATGGTATGCCAGCCAATCGTATAGCAACTTATAAATCCCTCTAACGCAATATTGACTTACTTATCTATTTTGCTGAAAGAAAAATTATTTTAGTTCAAATTTTATTATTTTAGCTAAAAGATAAACTAAATCAAGAAAGGAGTTTTCGAATTTGTAAATTGTGAATTATTTAAATAATTTGAAATTACAAATATATTTATTTAGGCTGAAATCTAAATGGTTATCGCTCTGATTTTACTTCGACAGTACTTTGATTCGATTGGATATGTTGGTTTGTAGTGGTTTAGAATCCATTTTTAAGGGTTTGTCTAGATCTAATTAACTTTCGTAAGCAAAAATGGCCGTAGAATGACATGTAGAATGACAATGGCCGTAAATTAAATCAATTTCTCCAGCATTTCTGAATGCATTAAATAGCTTTAAATTAAATATGCAGTTATTTATGCAGGCAACTAATTGTTTAACACTCCTCACTTATCTTCAAGTTCATTAATTTGATTTATGTATGGTTGATTTACTGTGGTTCAAGTTCATTAATTTATTTATGGTTGATAAGGGTTCGTAATCCATTTTAAAATGTTGGCTCATTCTAATTAGCCGCATTCCTTCGTAAACAAAATGGCCGTAGAATGATAGTCAACTTCTCCAGTATAAGGTGGCGCCATTTATATTAACAGCACCTATAATACCAATTTTATAGACGCTTGGTTGGTTGCTGATACCAAATGTAACTCATATATTGCTGGTTTAGGAATTAAATTAGATTTCAAAGACCCATCACAGAATTTATACAATTCTTTTCTTTTCCTGTTCGATAAAAATTACCCTATATAACAGACTTTTACTTTAGATTTAAGGCTCACTATATTTTCTATTTATTAGTAAAAATTTTGAATTCTTTGGTAAAATGAGATAATTTATTATGTTTTTTTTAACTTTTTGATTTTAATTTGATTTTATTCCCGAAATTCAAGTCAGGATAAAGAAATGTATCAATTTAAATAATTTTAATAGTTTTATTTCAAAATGTTTCAGGGGAAAAAATTTTGATTTTTATCACCATTAAACTTAATCAAACAGTATTAAAGAATCAACATGTTAATTTTTATCATGATTTACTATAATTATTTTCGTAATGAAGTGTGGTAGGTTTCTTCATCTTCATGATTGTAAGTTACTTTCAGATATTTCACACTATACAGTCTCGGAAAGATGTCACTGTTTACGTGTAGTCAAATACATAAACAAGCAGAAGAAAAACATTCCCCAACAAAGCAGAATGTAAAAATTTGATCATTATCAGTCACATGGCTAAATGCGGTAAATAATAATAATGTTTCTATGTTAAAATAAAATAATTAATTTCAAATATACGACTTAATAAATCGTTCATAACTTACACACACAATTCACATGATAAATACGAAAATTTATAATCGTCAAAAAATACCAAAAAGTTTTTTATCGCAGTACCTCTAGAATATACAAAAGGAATTATTATACAAAAGTTAAATCAATGGTTTTCTGAAATCAAAATAAGAAGGAAACGTGTTTCCACCCAGAATTAAACTGTTGGCATCTACTCTCTCGATTTGAAACCAAAACTTTGTTACGCATATTTTGCTTGGAAATTTTAATCAGCGACGACGGTTTTTAACAAGTATTTCAAATCAACTCAAGCCATTCGTACGCTGGCAATAGAACAGAAAAGAAAAATAACCATTTTTTAGTTAAATATATATATTATATATATATATATATATATATATATATATATATATATATTATATATATATATATATATATATATATATATATATATATATATATATATATATATATATATATATATATATATATATATATATATATATATATATATATATATATATATATAAGTCCTTCCACTGGTGGGGCGTGTATGGGAAAAGGGGAAAAGTCGTTCAGTGACTAGTCCTGTAAACTTAAGGTACTGTCTTAAGCTTCCCTGTACCGCTATGTATGAATCTGTATGCATAGTTCTACATAATTGAAAAAAACTGTCAGATTACTTATTTATATATAAATATTGAAAAGATATAGATTCAGAAGTCGTCATTTCTCATCTGTAAACTTTTATTCATTGCCTCGTTAATAGTATTATAAGCAATTTTAACATACTGACACTGATACTGAATTTTTTTTTCTGAAGAAATGACATATCGTGCTGATAATGCAATAAGAGCAGAAGAAAATATTGAATTAACTGGTTAAAATATTTAATTTAATTGCTGTTTAAAAATAAGTACACGGAAATACAAATTCTTAAATATTATCAAATTTGGTTAAATTTACATTATTGACGGATTTCAGTTTTCTTATTAAAAATAAATGATTGCAAATTTAAAGTATTTCGACAGTTACAAAGACATTTGTCAATTATATCTCAAATGACTAATACAAAAATAATTCGATTTGACGAATAAAAAAGAAAATAACTATAATATCATTTGAATTACCAAATTAGTTTAATAATAACAAACTTTTATAATAAATTTCAGTTTGAATATTAATTGAAAATTAATATAATTAATCCTTAGTGTCTTTAGAATATCCGCTTAGTGTATCAAATATTAAACTTAATAAATTTCCAACATTGTTTTTTTTTTTTTTTTTTTTTTTTTTAAATGAAATTACTAGTTTTAGAATTTTTTTCTTAAAATTCAATTTTTGCATCAAAAATAAAACATATTAAAACGAAAAGACTATAGATACACAGGTAAGTAAAACTATATACACTTAATTATTTTACCTCATGTTATATTCAGACATATTATTACTGGCAGACTTATGTTGTTTTGTTATAAATATTCAACCAGTGAAGTTGTGAATACTTATCGCAAAAAATGACCCTTTCACTTTTTCCATTTTATACAAATAAAAAATATTTGAGAATTCAACAATTTATCTGTCTTTTAATGCACATGACATTTCGTAAAATTGTGGAATGCTCAAATATTCCCAAATTTTTAAGGAAATGGCATGTTTGAGTATATTTCGTGGAAAAGTTGTCAACATAATAATTTTGTTCAACGGAGAAGGAAATTTATTTAAACATTTGTTGGCAAAGAATACTAAACGCAAGAAAATCACAAATATTTCTAGAAAATTATTATTATTTTCATATAGATCTGTACATTTATAAGCGGATAACATTCACCAACAGCAAACTAAACTTGCAATGTGGTTCTAAATTTACTTTGATTATAAATTATATTTCATTCATCAAAAGAAAGTAATAATTTCCAAACATTTCTATTTAGCATTATTTTCATTTTTCAATTAAAACAATTTAATTTATAAATTAGTAGTTTTTAAGATTAATCAAGAGACGTACTTTATTCTTAACTATTAATTAGTGTGTTGCAACAGTTTATATTCAAGATAACCTTAAAACTGCAGGTTATACGCAAACATTTAGTCTTGCTACAACTGGTTTTAAAACGACTGTAAATTTACAAATATTATAAATACAAAAATGCGCAAATATTATTTAATTTCTTGAAATGTTATAACTATTCAGAAATCTTGTATTAAAGCAGTAAGAAGTTTTTTTATTATTATTATTCCATTTTTAAAAAATTAATTTCCAAATCAATAAGATGGAAAAATATCTGTATTCTATTACATAAAATATGCATTTAGAAAAATCAGAATAGATTTTAGATTTACACAGCTGCAAGCTTTTTAATTCTAAAGAATTGTAAATTTACAAATACAATAGACTCTTAATTTTACGAACCTCCAATTTCTGATCATTCAAAACTTTACAAATTAGTATATGGTTCTTAACGCTCTCCCATGGACGCAATAATATTGTTGTTGCTGTTTCTGTTGTTACTAAACCTTCATGATGTAGCAACAGAAACACCTGGTGCATGTATTCTAGAATAGTCAATCTCTGAAAGTCGAGATGATTTTAGGTCTTCTAAACTTATATGAAGTAGTTTAGGACATGTTCCGAAAAGGTGGCTTTAGAAGCAGTTGCAGTTTGGAAAAATTTTTGCTGCCAGAGATAAAGGTGAATCCCTTAAGCTAACCACTATTTGGTCTTGAAATTGATGTGATATCTGATCGACATCGCTCGCGCAAAACATCTTTTTGCTCTTAACTTAAATTCGCATATTTTTTATTTCTATTTCATTTTTTATCTTTTAATTTCTTTTTATTATTTTATTTTATGGTAGGGAAACTTGAATAAACATTTTTGTTGGAGAATTGTAAGTTCTTCGAATTGTTGACAATTAACTTCACTGCTGATGTTGAAATTCCGAATTTTTTGAGTAATTTTTGTAGATTTTCTCTCACTTAATTTAGCTTCCATTTTTACAGCTTATTCATAAGAGCGTAATCTATAACTTTATGTTCAGATATATAGACAGCAACAACAAACTACTTTTACAAGGAGTGGTCTAGGCTTGAAGTCACCTAATGAAATTGACTTTCTATTAGCAATGCCATTACCGATCTATGGTTGAAGTGATGTTGCAGGAAAAAATATATCTAGGACATTTTCACTTGAAGAACTTATAAAAAGAACTATTTTATATATATAAATATATCACTAAAGAAAACAATGAATATTTACTTGACGTCTTGCTGAGTTGTTCATCAATGCACTTTAAATAAGAGATTTATAGTCTTTTAAGTTTCATTTCATAATATTTTGAATGAGAATTCAAATGTAACTGATAAAAAGTATCATATATTTAAATGATTCAAAAACATAATGAGTGAAAATGTAAAAGAACTTTCAAGCATCAAAAAGAATAAAAATGGTGAAGTGTTGCAATTGCCTGCAAAAATAACTAACAATTTTTTTTTAGCAAAACAATTATGAAATTGTTTGCTGAATCGAAAAAAGTGTCATTTTAAAAGAATGTCTTAAATCAGGAAAAACTAGGTCATTACCTTGCCTATTTTTTCCTCTATAAAATGAAATTAAGAACTGTTTTAAGTGTAAAATTTATTTTGCGTGTTTTATATATATATATATATATATACTGCAAACAAGATTGATTTTTTTTATAATACTTTATTTATCAAGGAAGAGCAATTTCTTTTAAAAAAAAGCACCTATTTTTTTTATTTTAAGAATTATTGAACATAAAATTATTTTATTGGTCTCTTCGAATTCGTAAAAATGAGTGTCTACTAAACAATAAATTTACAAATGTACTCTCATTATTGTGCTTCTTGAATACTTTTGAAAAAAAACTTGTAGCATAAGAGCATTTTTTTTTTTTTACTTTTTTTTTTTTATTTTATTTTAAAACCATATTTATTTCAAGTTTTAACAATGTGTATAGACCGTCATTAATCATATCAATCAGTAGCATTCCAAATTCTTTTCAATTGCGAATTGTGAAGCTTTAGTGTGAATTAAATTTATAGTTACTGTAAGTATACAAATACACAATCACTATTCTGATCCCAGAAAGAGTGTTATTATTCAGAGAATTTATCATCTCGATTTTATTATTTTTATTTTAAGTCATGTCTATCCACAAATCCTTATCTATCCTAATTTAAGGCAATCAAAAATATGAGAATATATTTAAAATATTAAGCAGAAGGCAGTGTAATTCTAACGCGACATTAAATTCGCTAATACTGTAGAATGAACTTCCTCGTTACGTTTGTCAATTTCAAAACTGTGCCGTGGACCGTTCTCTTTCGTGCATCCGTATGACAAATCAAAAAAATTTCTGCTTTTATTCATGCAATATATGCCGAGCTGGCAGCCGAATGGTTAGCGCTCTTGCCTTCGGTTCAACAGTTCGTGGGTTCGAATCCCACCTCGGGCATGGATGTTTGTAGTGGTTCGAATTCCACTTTAAACCGTAGGTCCCAGTCTAATTAGCCTTGTGTGCAAAAAATGACGGTTGAAAGACAAACTAACATGCAATATGTATAGTAAACAGTAGTTCCTTATAGCAAATTTTTTCATCGCGTCTACGGGAGCACAATTTGTACGAGACGAATATAAATAACAATGTATGTAGAGTCATTACTTAGTTTCTATAAACCCGTAATTTGTTTCAGTTGATGCTATTTTTAACCGTTTTTTTAAATTTATTTGGTTTTTAAATACAGCTATGTTTATTTTGGCTGAAACAAATAAAAAAACTAAATAAAATTTCGAGAAATTTATTAGAATTACAAAAACAATTATTTTCCTTATACACCTAAAGCACGTGGGAGATAAATATATATATACGTCATGAAATTGCCGCAAGGAGCACAGAATGAGAAGGCCGTATTTAATTAGAACTTGTAAAAAAATAAAAATTTAGTTTAAAAGTTGAACTTTTCGAATAACTTTATTGTTGAGAAGAAATCCATGCAAAATTAAGTATCATTTTTTTCATGATAAAATGTAACTAATTCTCCTTTTTAAAAACCTTTTTTCTTGTATAAAATCCATAACGTCTTTTCTTGAGTGAAAAATATTACAAAAAAAAATTACAATGGTTCATTTAGAAGCTTTACTTAAAATAAATGTTTCTGAAAAACATTTTTCTAAAATTTACAAAAAGTAAATAATTTTATATAGTTTTATAATTAAAACTAAAGTAAGAAAATATTTTTTCTCAGATTAAAAATTAAACACATTACTTGGGTTTTATTTGTTTTAAATCGTCTTTCTAAATGAGCATGTATAAATGATTCTTGCAAAAAAAATAAATAAATTATATGAACTTATGCATTTTTTACTACCTTAAAAAATTCTGTATAATTTTTATTTAAGAAGCATTAACTATTTAAGGTGATTTTGAGTAATTTAATTATCAAATCAGTATATTTTACAAGAATAAAATTTGTTTATCATAAATTTTTAAGGAGAAATTATATCTAAGAATGTATATTACAAATTTATATATATTAATTTCATTTGAATAGTCTATAGTTATGAATTTAATCCAACCATATAAGAGAAAATTGGAGCAGTTAATTTACATAAAAGAACTATTTATTTTTATTTCTTCATATTTATGTTTTATTATTTCAATTATTTTTTTAGTTTTTTTAATCAATTTAGATTATCTTAGATGTTTCAAACACATAAATGTAAAGCTATGATTAATTTTTTCATATAAATATATATAGTTTGCACTTAATACATTAATTTAAACTATTTTTGTTAACTATTTTTAGAAAAATTATATTATGCATGTAATGTGACACACTAGTGATTTTTAAAAGATTTTTTTTTCATAAATGAATATCTCTTTCCATATTAATTTATATCTTTGTATTTAAAATCAATCTTCTCAGTCAGTTATTGACTTGCCTGTTTTGATATCAAAAATCTATGAATTAATTTTGATCATATCACAGAAAAATGTTAAGATATTATTAAAATTGCTCTGTAACAATATACTAATAATGTTTCAATTGTACGCAAATTTAATAAGAGCAGAAATAATACAGTTAATTGAGAGCACAATTTTTTGATATCAGTGTTCATTATGTCATAACTATTACGAAAAGTAAAACCTTAAACATTTGGAAATATATAAACCACTTATAATACCGCATTCTATTTTTTTAAGAAATAATGAAATATACTAATTATCGATTCAAAAACATATTTTAGATTGCTAACAATTCAAGAAGAATGAACTACAAAAAGATTTTAATAACTGTTAGGTATATAACGTATTTTAGAAAATAATGAGTTTAAGAATTACTTGAGAAATTCCCATTAAATGAAAACCTTTTGTAACAACAATCTTTCCTAAAATGAATAGTAGTAATTACAAAACCATTTTAAGCTAAGACAGCATAAATTCATTAAAGTATTTTTTTAATGATTCTCTGATTAATTGTAAATCCATTTTAGTTCATTTTCTTTGGAATGTTGTAGGTAATTATTTGTTGAAACTTCTGAGACTAACATCAAATAAGTGATTAAAATAACTCAAAGCAGAATTTTTTTCGACTACGTTGTTATCCAACTTTTTGATACTTGCTTTATTTTTGTAAGGAAACAATTTTAGTTTCAGTAACAAGACTAAATTATATATATATATATATATACGCGACCAATAAGTAATAGATTTTATATGGAAAAATATTTAATATTTAAATGTATTTTTATAAGAAACAGGCATAGTTACTGCAATATACGAAAACTTACAGATCACAGATAAAATGTATCGACTTCAGTCACAAATACGATAAGCAATATAACAATAAAATGTATTGCAACTGTCTAGAAAAATGGTCAAATGTGTCGTAAAATTGTAAATTCAACTTGATGTATTTTTTTAAATTAAAGAATTTTTTTGGCTTATTAGATTTTTTAATGATTAAAAAATTAAGTGCTTATTTTCCTTTGTTTTAAGTATGAATTTTCCTTAAAGCATAATGAAACGGAAGAGCCTGACGTACTATTTAAAATTGCAGAAACAAAGTCTATTTATCAAACTATTGATATCCTTTGGTGCAAGTTCCACTTAAAGTCTATCCTTAATCAAAGCATGGTCCTTTTGCAAAAATTCCGTGACAGATATGAATGAGGATTATGAGCAGATTCCCGGATACCAAAAGTCTACGAAGATTATTGGTACATAAATGGTTTCTTAAATTATTTTATTCCTAACTATGGATCATTCGCAATACATTATAATAAATTCTGAAGACTCCACATGATTCTATGTCCGTGCAGCAAACAAGGAACATCTCAGCACTCTTTAACAGAATGCCCAAGTTCTCTCTCAATCAAATATATCAAATTAGATATCGTACCAATATACGAATCACCAAACATCTCAAACTTTGTATTACTTTGTATCTTTCACAAACCATCAAATGCATCGAACTGTACAAATTTCCAAAATTATAATGGCTATGGACTTAGAAGTGAGTTTTCTTTGGTCTCAGCTCAACAATCCCCAAGAAAATATCAACATTTTAGATTAAGAATAGTAGGGAACGTATAAATTTGATATGCTTAACTAAATCTTATACAGCATCACATAGGATTTGCTTTTGTTTCATCTCATTAATCGTTATAGGTATTTTAATTAATTATTAGAATAATGTATTTGAAAAAATGGAATAAAAATCGTCATTGATACCAATAAGAGTCTATCTCTCTCATTAACCATCCCAATTTTATATTTCTACAGTCAGTTGAAAGGGAACGGCATAATCTTGTTAACCATAGGCAGATTCTCTCTTTGTCCAACTGTATTAATTGCTTCAGTGTAGGAAGATATAAGAAGCTTAAAGGCCTAAGCATTTATTTCATGTCATGGCTTTTAAAGTTTCCTACACATCTGTTCTACATTAATTCAATATAGTGAATGTTGTTTTCGCTGTCATTACAAAGAATCCAGCAAATAGTTTTTCAAAATAATAATCCTTTTTATCACTATAATCGATTCTACAAATGGAAAAGAAAATTATAAAATAGATTCATCTCTTAATATTGCATTAACAATATCGTAATTTATGATATAGAAATACTCAGACAAATGTTTTATACAAAAAAAATCGATGAATATTTATTAAATTAAGTTTGAACCTCTATTATCTTTTAAGAAAAGCCTTCAAGTATTTGAAAATTGGTTTGACAACTGACCCAGCAGAAAACTGTCGACCTGAAAAAGCTTTCACATGTAAATTTTCATAGAATCCAATGTCCCCTTTTTTTTTTTTGGCTTTGATGTTCAAAAAAGGTATTGGATATGGTGTCGACCTCGTCATTTAGCTTTAGTTCGAAATCGGCAAGTGATTAAATGTATTTAGCGATAAAGAGTGATTAAATATGTTAGTCACTGAACATAAGTAAATGGTATGGTATTTCAGTAAAATAATTAAGCTATCTTATAATCAATTTTATGGATAAATAAGAATAAATAAAATCGGAAATGTTACAAAGACTCTTAGCTAATAGCTATATTTAACATAAAATATATACTCAACAAGCATTTATTCACTTGAATTACCAGATAAAACAACTAGACCAAAAGGAAATTTCTTATTGATGAGTGGGAACTTTTAGCTGTCTGTAAATTTTTTCCTGCCCTTTGGACTAGTTAAGTGAAGGAATGGTCTTAAGGACGTTGCATTCAAACAATTCCCTACGTTTATGTGCTCTCAAAGTCCATTTACTTATTTATTCAAGTACAAGAGACCATTTTTTTTCTCCTCTAAAAAAACAACATAGAGAATTACAAATAGAACATCGAACAAATGCCATATTTCTTTTTTTTTTTCCCACAATAGAAACTACATGTACTTCAGCCAACACGAAAGCTAACTTTCTCAGCCGATCTTGAATGTAACTAATAACGTGATATTATTTAAATGATCTTAAATGTAAATAATAACTTATTAGATTCTTTATAAAATATTCAGAAAAGAGATTTTTATAGTTTTTCCAATGTATATTATACGTTGAATAAAGATGAATGTGGGTCAGTTGATCTTATAAAATATTAGAATAGCAAAGAATCATTGTACTGCAGTTAAAAATAAACAAGTCAAAAAATAAACTGTAAAACTAATTTTATAAATCGATTTCTTAAAACTTAAATTGTTAATTGATAAATTTAGAGATATTCTAAAAGAATATTTTTAATTATTATTATACATACATATTCTAAAAACTTATTTTCAGAATATATAGAACAATTTCTAAAAATCTTTCATTTATTTCTCGCCTTTATATTTAAAAAATATTGTCGAACTAACAGAACAATGCATTTTTACAGATTAATAATGAACTTTTAGGTGATATTATTTCATTGCTAACACATTAGAATTAAAAAAATTATATGAAAAAAATAAGTGTTGGACCAAAAAATGCAGCTCCTTTTTGAAATTCAAAATGAAATATATTAATATTTGTATGTAAGAAAGTATATGTTATGTGATTTATAGCATGAGTTTTAAACCTACAGGGAAAACAGATTGCAGATTTGAAGAACTGAAAAATCTTTTTGTGAGTTTTTCTTTCTGCGCAAGCTGTTTATCTGCGCCTTTCAGAAAACATCAAGCGTCTGTAGAGCAATTTTCTGAGTTCGAGTGAAGTATAGTGGTCAACAACTATATAATGCGAATCTATAATCGTCAAAAAGCACAGATCATGAAAACTAGTCGCACCCGCTTCATTATCACATCATGCGATGACTGGTATATTATGTGCACATATTTGATGGATCAAATGTCACATCACAAAACATAGCTCAATAGATTCAGTCTATTATCATCATGCGCTCTTCATTTGTACTATTTAAATTTCTTTGGGCAAAGTAGAATGTTTACAAGGCGTTCATTGCTTCTTTTAATTTGATCAAAAGCCACAATTATTTGTGCTGCCCATGGTGAGATTAACAATGGATATGGATAAATGAAGGGAATGACATTATCTTAATTGACAAATCCCACTTCTACATATATGATACACCACAAAGGTCAGATTCGAAACAGAAAATACCATGATGAGAGACTGCTGAATAATTTCGTTATGCATTGCCACAATGGTCCTGTGACCAGTATCATTTTGCAGTTATGTCATAACCAGATGTATTACGTAATATATAATTTAAAGTTAAAGCCAAGTGCTATCCGTCACATATGTCTAAATCCTATGGTTGAGGGTGGAATTGGATTTCACTCCAACATTCCTCTGGAGTGCTGGTGCACTGAGCTACATCTCTGATATGTTGGAACTTCAGAGATTTCTATGAACCTTATTCAAATAGGATAATATGCTATCATTCATTTCACTCCATGATCTCATGTACTTTATCAATCAGTTTGAACCCGATCAATCGACAATCGATAACTTTTAGCTTATGCTTGTACAAGTAATGTCCCCGGATACACTACCAGCTTTTACACCAGATCAATATGGAAATATAAGAAAGCTGGACGAAATGTTCTGCTGCAAAATTGAATCTAAAACCTCTTTCATTCTATGCCGAATCATGTGATAATAGTTATAGTCATCAATTATGGGTACATTAACTATTGATTTCGTTATCATCCACAATTCACAAGGGATTGTAATTTCAAACATTTAATCATATCAAAGTCGGATAGGTGTATGGACAAGATTAATGTTTAACTTCATCCTCGTGATCATCAAACCATGATTGGAGAAGTTCCACTGCACGGATAGATAAAATTATCTTCTTCAAAAATAGCGCCTCCTGCAGAAAACAATGTTTGCATCATAAGATGGATACAGCTAAAATTTATCTCTATAGTTCCTTAGTAATCTTTCTTTTCAAAGTTACAATTGGTCCAACAAAAAGTAATTACACTTCTGTCTATATCATGATAGATTCACCTAAATGCTTGACATTGGAAAAAGACAATCCTGGTCATACGCTTGTTCTCCAAACGTGCACCCGTCTTGTAGAAAAAAGTGCGAAAGACTATTCGTCAGATCATATTACATGTACGTATCAATTCACCAAATTTTGAGGGTATGATACAACTGTAAATAAGGTTTGGAATTAACATTTGTCACAAATAACTTGGGACTTGCTCTGCTAATGTTAATGCTTTTGGACTATACTCATTAATATTTAGAGCATCAAGATACTGATTGACATCAGAGGTCGCAATTTTCTTCAGGATGAAGAACACATAGGAAGGCCGCCGTCGGCAGTAATCCCGGATAATGTGTCTGCCATATGAAAAATGTTAATGGATTATAATCGCTGTACCTATCAAATGATACAGAAGGAACTTAACGTTGGATCCGCAGCTATACACAAAATCATTTATGAAGAATTACATATGAAAAACGTAGTTTGCCGTTGGGTTCCCCATAATCTAACTGATCGCCAAAAAGAGGAGCGTGTCAGAATCAGTAAAGAAACTCTTAAATTGCTAAATGTTGGGGGCCACCGGATCATTTCTAAAATTGTAACAGGAGATAAAACATACATACCGTTTTTTGACGTTCCAACACGTCAAGAAAGCAAAGTATGGGTCTTTGAAGATGATCCCACGCCGACAATGGTGAAAAATCAACGCGCAATGAAGAAAGTGATGTATACTGTTTTCTTCAGAAGTACGGGATTGGTCAAAACCATCAAATTGGAAGGACAAAAGACAGTAACAGCAAACTGGTATACCACTAAATGTCTTCCAAAAATTCTTCAAGAACTGAATGTTAGGGAACTAATGCTTCACAATGACAATGCATCTTCACATACAACCGGATTAACAGCTGAGTTTCTGAAACAAAAACAAATTAAAGTGATCGAACATCCGCCGTATTCACCTGATCTAGCTATGTGCGACTTGTGGTTATTCTTAATTCCAAAAAAAAAAACTTACGTGGATGTCTTTTTCATTCAGAAGAGATTGATTTAGCTATAAATGCATTTTTTTCATGTATTCCAAGAAAAGAATGGCTTGAGGGATTTCATCTGGGGATAATTCGCCTACAAAAGTGCATTGATGCTGGAGATTACTTTGAATACACCAAAAATTTTGTAAGTATAACTTTAAAATCCTGGTTGTATCTCAAAAATTTTAGAGTGACCCTCCTATACATGTATACACATATCAGTATATAGTTACATATTTCATAATATTAACTGTCAATTCTCCTTA
The DNA here is from genome assembly GCA_030067965.1 of Latrodectus elegans. NCBI lineage: Eukaryota > Metazoa > Arthropoda > Arachnida > Araneae > Theridiidae > Latrodectus > Latrodectus elegans. The sequence goes on from CM057812.1 coordinate 34,401,122, forward strand.
TCTTGTATCACGCTTCATTAATATAAAAAGATTCATCGATCTGGTATGACTCCATCAGAGCAGATGGGAGATTAGAAACAACAACAACAAAATAATATTAATCGCAATTATTTAACAATAAAATAAACGCATATTATAAGAATAAAGAAAAATTAACATGCATTGTAAAAGTTTAAAGCAAATTTCAAATTAGAAATAAAATTATTATGCTTAATTTCAGTTCCAGGTAAAAGTATAGAAAATACAAACACTAGCTTTTTATTGCGAATTTCCTTCAAAAACATTACAATATCAATCTACTTAAAATAATTTACTGAAGAAACCAAGGGAATATTTTTCCTACATAGGGAAAAGCTGTAACAGAAAAATACCCAGAGAAATTAAACTTATTTACACTGTATTAATTTTAAAAAAATACAGCATAAATACAACAACAGATTTAGTTTATTCAAAAATTGATGAAGTAAACATTGAATCCTTTGTATTTTTGAAAATATATGATGGACATTTTTAAATATATTCTACTTTGAAGCTTTTGATTGTGCTCAAAAATGAATATGTATATAACATTTAAAATGTTAAAACTGTACAATTTATACATGATATATAGCGATGCTAACACAACATCCATCCGATTACATTCGTAACTTTTGCTCATGAATGAAACTTACATTTCAACTTCAGAAATATATGCCACAACACAAGGACATTTTAAAATTATTTAATAATTTATATCAAAAAATATTTTTTAACAAAATGAATCTTCAAGAATTTAATGTCCTAGATAGTGATTAATTGTACTCCTAATACTTAATACTTTTTTTAAAAAAATGATATTTCTGCAGTAAATATATTAATCTTTAGTAATCTAAATCATTTACTAAATACTTGTCCCAGCTAGAGTCAAGCTCCATTAAAAAGGGATTTTAAAATCAAATTTACTCCTTGTAAATCAACACTACGAAAGTTTCTTTTAAAAGTGTATTTCAACATAAATAATTTCTCTCTTCTTTAACAAATTTAAACACATAAAAAAAGCTTTGAAAACCCATACAATTTCACCATTTGGTCATAAGATCTTCTAATTCCAAAAAGCATACATAGTATGGTCAAGTTGGTAGTACGTTTGCTATATAAATTTAATTTTAAAAGTAAAAAAAAATATGAAATTCAATATAAAATTTATAATGCAAATATTCTGTACCTTATCTTTTTTCCTGAAACTTGTATAAAGTTCACAAATGTAAAATATTTTATTTTTATTAAGCGATTTTTTTTATAAAAAGTTTCATTAAAAACAGTTATGATTACTTAAAATGTAAGAAACACAAAATGCTTGATAATTAAAAAATAAAGACATACAAGACAGTTTATTTACAAATTTGTAGTTTTATTAATAAATACAATTAACTAACTTGTTTAATGCATAACATAAACATCCAAATAAACATGAACATAATTCAGCTAAATCAAAAAAGCAAACATAAAAAAGTTTGAGTTTTGAGTAAAAATAAAAAAATAATTACAGCAAAACTAATTTAAAGCTATTTGATGCTTAAGATATTTTTTCAAGAATATTTGTAGTACAAACACATTTAATTCTATTAATATTGCCATCTGTTTATTTATTTTTATATAAAACATGTTCCATTTGAAATATGCATTTTCATTCAAAATGGTTTGCTGCTCTCTTTGGAAAATAAAATGCTCATTATTCCTTGATCACAAATTTGCAAAGAATGATCTTGCCTGACTCATACATTTTAGACAAAATTTTAAGCAATGTAGTATAACAAGATTTCTTTTATTCCTTCACAAACAGCAAATTTAATATACAATATTAATATATAAATTATATATACAGAATGATTCAAATTTATAAGTATTTTCATAGTAAAATATTCATTGTTCAATCTCAAAAATATAAATAGCAAAATATTCAACATTATAACTTTGTAAATTAAGGATTTATTCTATTTTATTTATACAATGAATGTTCAAAATAATTAAAATATTTGAACATCCTGGAAGCATTTCATTAGATTTTAACAGAATATGTTAGTAACTAATAAAGCTCGAAACATTTTTGCACATTTTCTATATTTGATCACATTTTTACCATAGTTGTTCATTTTTTATTTGTTTACATAATAAAATTGAATTTCTTTATTTCAAACACTTAAAAAATAAATAAAAACTGACATCGTAATTACAAAATAGACTGAGTGACACACCTAAAGCAAATTATTTCACGTTTTAACAATAAATAGCAGTTTGGAAAACATTAAGTCTTTTCAACGTCTTACATTCAAAACTTGTACTGATTTCATTACACATTATGATTGTTACATTTCATTCCAATAATGAAATAAATAATTCATTAAACATCAGATATATAAAAAATTCATTAAAATGTAAAAAAAAAATTTTTTTTTTAAATTTAAAAGATAAATTCATAGAAAAATTTGTTTTTGAATGATGAATTCATTATAATTAATAGTTCATAAAATTAAAAATATACAATTCTTTATAATTAACAAACAATTAAGAAAACACATTAAATCAATCATCAAAAGTTAAATAAATATTTGCTTGAAACATTAAAGAAATAACTGATGGCTAAAAACAAATACAAAGAATGAGTTAATGTACTCTAACAATTTAAAATATGTACAAATTTTCAAACAATTCAAACTAAAATTTTTAAAGCTTACACAGCAAATATAAATCTAAAATACACTTTTAAATTTAAAAAATCTGTTAAAACCAAATGCAAAACTTTGTTTATATATATCCACATTTATGATAAGAATCATTAAACTTATATCCTCAGGCATTACATTTTTAGGCACTAATTTGATTGAAAACATAACAGGTTTTATTGCTTTTCCAAGAACAAAAAGTTGCCTTTGTCTAAAAAATGTACATGACAAATGCCAACTGCTGTTAACCATACTCAAAAGATGAATATTAGAAAATATGTTCTGGAAACAAATAAAAAGATATGTACAATTACATAAATTAAAGTTTCAGTAGTAATTAATAGATAAAAGGGAATTCATAAATGAAAAATGAATTAATTTATAACTGATGTGCTTTTTATATGAATGTTTCTTGGAATGACGATTAACAAACATTTTTCTTCAGTTTTTACCTTATAAAAATGATAAAAAAAACAATAAATATGTAAATGATGCACTTAAATAATAATAATTTTTGATCCGAGTATTAACTCAAAGTTAAAATACTCAATCGTTCAGATAATTTAAATAGTCTAAAATATAAACAGCAGGCGGTTAACTCCAAACATCTGCAGAATATCGCCTTTGTGATTCCATCTTTTTTATGTATGCTTCAGCATCATTTTTAGATTTTTGTCCAAACTCTTGCACGGTTTCTAAAATTATATTATGAACATCTTTTGCCATATGCCTTGCATCTCTGTGAAAGGGAAACAAATACTTAATTAGAATTCTCAAAACTTTAATAATTTAATCAATTTTAAAAAGAATATTACATTAAGTCAAAATCATAATTATTAAAATATTAGCATTATATTATCAAAGGCTTTTAATAAAGATCATTGACATAAAACAAAAATATTTACAGATAAAATAAATTATTAAAAAGCGTAACAAAAAATTACTGCAGTAAAATATGCACACAAAAAAATTTATATCAGTAAAATATATTATATATATATATATATAAGTCCTTAGATTATAATTTGAAATCTTCTAAATCACTCATTCCCAACCCACAGCCCATTTAAAGACATTTTGCGGCCCAGATGAAGTTTTTAACTGTCAATATTATTTAAGGCATTTGAACTATAAACAACTGAATTGAAAAATCGCGTTGCGATCAACTTCTCTCTGTGAAATTTTTCCGAAATATTTTCCCCTTCATTTGATAATAAGAAAATAAACATTTGACCATCGGCCAGAAAAACTTTTTTTGTCAGAGTAATATTTACAATACTCTTCTTTGTTTACAACACTGTTCATCTTTACATGTTCACAAAATAGCTGATAACTTTCCATTTTTATACTCAAATACAAATTTCTTGCTTAAATATTTAATGCATCATATTTTTCTCTCTAAATTCAAAAATTAAATAAAATTAAGCTTTCTGCAGCATTAAATTTCGGTTAGTCTGATCACCAAAACAAATATTAGATGATATAGAACTATATAATATATTATGCAATAAATTAACTTTAAATTCCGTCAGGATAAAAACAAATGATAAGGTAACATGGAATAGAATAAGTCTACTTACCCGCAAACATAGATGTGGCCATTTTGTTCACCAATTATTCTCCAGATCTCTTCTTTGTTTTCTTTTAACAGATGAGTGACATACCTTTTTTCAGGTTGGTCCCTTGAAAATGCTAAATATAACTTAGTGAGCACACCATCTGCAAGGTATTGCTTCAACTCCTCTTCATACAAGAAATCTTCCTTTTCATGTCTACATCCAAAATAAAGTATAGTATCCCCAACAGGTTTTCCTAGAACAAAATATTAGAGTACTTTTTCATCAAATTTACTAAAGAAATTTGTGTATTAAATAATTATAAGTTTATTATAAAAATATTAAAAACCATTTTATTTCTCATTTACAGAACAATAGCAATAAAATATATAAAAAATGTCTAGTTTCTATATATAAAAAGACACATCTAGTTCATGACACATATAATCTTTAAATAATTATCAAAGTTTGAAGTGTTTAAGTAATTAATATAGTCTGTGATTAAACTATCACCAAATATAAGAAAGGTAGATTTTTTTAAATATGATTAGTAATTCTTTAAACACAAAGTTTAAAGAAAACTGAATATTAATATATCTCTTTTGCATATACTTTCGTTACAGTTAAAATATAGGAGTTTTTTAAATGTTAAAATTTTACAATGAAAGAGTAGCTTCAAGAACAATTTTTCATAAATCAATGGAATCAATATGCAAGAATATTTTCTTAATAGTTTTTAAGTAAAAATTATTTTATATTAAGAGATTTCACTTGCAGTAAAAAAAAAAAAAAGTGATTACCAATGCAATAAAATTAAAATTTTTTATTCATACAGTCTTTTTACCTATTAAATTAATCATGCAATAACATGAAAGATAATAAAATTATGGGTTGAAATGAGATCTATACTTTTAGAAAATTGACAAACTTAAGTACCAGTATGACATTTTTTTATGTAGTCATTTTTTCAGAAGGACTTTTTAAATAATATGTGTTCTCTTTCTCTATCATGAAGATGATCAAGCAGGAGAAAGAAAAACTAAATTTACCTCTACAAGCTGACTAGATAAAGATTGCATGACAACAATTATATTTCATTAACTAATCTCATTTCAATGAAATTTAATAATGTTAGTTTTTAAGATTTCATTAAACATTTCATTATATATGACATATAAGCACTTAGACATATATAAAAACATTTCTAATTACATTCACAAAAAACATCAAATTATTATTTGAACAATCATTAGAAAATGAAAACAGCCATTATAATATACAAAAAAATTTCCTTTCATTATTTTGAATTTGGTGGAAATAAAGCAAATTAAATACTAATTATTAGAATTGTATTAAAACAGAAATTTAAAATATAACTAAAACTGCAAGTTTGTTCATTTTTATAAAATATTCATGTGCAATGTTATGACAAATGAAAGAGATGGTAAAAAATTCTATCATAACAATTCATAAAAATTAAAGTTTTCGAATATACTTCAAAAAATATGTATACACATTTAAAATTAACTTCACTTAAAAATCAAATTTAACAATGTGATTTAGTTTCATTTCCCATTCTGCAGCCATTTTCACAGACAAAGGCTAACAAATCTTATACATTGCATATTATAAATATTAAATTAATAATAAAACATTTTAAATAGAAACTACTAATTAAAAAACCTTTTTCACAAGCTTTAAGTAAAACAACGTGAACCATTAGAATGTGCTATGAATTTTCAGATTTCTTTAATTATAGCTTACTTATGAGAAATGAAATTTAATTTCAACTTCAAATGAGCTACTTCAGTTTATTTTAAGAATATTTTTGACAGCTACATAATAAATACATTAAGTATAGTTGAATCATAATTATTGGCATTTTTTAATTATTTTAACAGAAAATTGATTGAAATTGTTGATTGAAAAAAATAACTTTAATCAAAAACAAGTAATAGCTCTTTGCTTTTAATTTGGGAATATGACTAAGAAAGTTTCGCAAGGATGCTGAATATATCATGCATAAAATAATATGCTGATTCCAAAAATGATATTCCTTTACCTTCTGATTTCAGATATGATCTTTCTTGAATAAAACCACGGAAAGGAGCCAAACCAGTTCCAGGGCCAATCATTATGACAGGAGTTAATGACTTACTGGGAAGTCTAAACTGAGAGCGACGGACAAAAATTGGGACTTGGGGTTTTTGTTCTTCAGTCACCTTGAGTGTCTTCAGCCAACCAGTAGTCACACCAGTGTTATGGCGATTTGTTTTAGTCATGTAGTCGACCAATACAGCAGTGACATGTATGGATGTGTTATGAATCTGAGAAAATAAATAGCACATAAAAATTATCAATAAACATACTAAAATTCATAGCAGCTTTTAGATTACGATTTTATACACATTCAAGGTATTAAGTATACAATACATCGGATAGTACTGCAAATAAAGTAATTTTAATACTGCAAATAAAAAAGACTCAATGACATCAAATATTTATAAAAATTTATGTAATTTTTTTTAAAGGAATGAAATATTTTAGCAGACTTATATCTCACATAAATGAATTGTATGAAAACTTAAAATAAAATTCTTATTTAGAAAAAGGAAAAAAATTTAAGAAAATATGGTTTAATTAGCAATAAAAAACAATACATTCATACATTTTTTCAGGTAGGAAAACATTCACTGCCTCAGAGAGTCTGAGACAAATCTTTACCAAATGAAAAAATATTTATCATTCTGAAAAATATTTTTTCATTCTGTTTAGTTACAGTTATCAAATAAAGCCTTAGTACAAATTCACAATTTATTGGTTAAGGAAGGAACAATAAAAAGCAGGACAGCAACTTGAATATAGAAAATAAAGGAACATTTACACCATTAGAATTCATCTCAAAAAGACTACTTTAACTCATTTAAAATATTTCTGAATTAATTCACAGATGAAATGTTAAACACATTTGAGTTAGACAGATAAATATAATTAATTAAAATTGCAGACGTCAATTACTGCTCTATGCTTATTTACAGTTTTTGGAAAAATACTCATCTAACATAATTCCATTGTAAATATAAAGGTAGCAGCAATAAAATTTATTAATATGGCCATTACATTAGCAACATGAAATTCAATCTGCAGAAAAGACATTCCTAAGCAATTTAAATGAAATAATCAATTTCACAAACAAAAACAATATGAACAGTTCTAATTTTTCAACAAGGTATGAGAAAAAACAATTAGAATTTTCATCAAGATAAAATTTTCTATGAGGGATAATTAGTTTATACTGTTATGAATCCTGAGACTACTGTAGCCTTATAAACAGCAATTAAAGTACCACTACATGTGAGACTAAAACATGCATAATATATTACATATGTAAAACTATAAAAAAAAAACAAATGTAGAATAATAACCCATTACTATACTTACTATTTTAATGTTAATATATTTACATTTTTTAGGGCGTGTAGATTTAAAGTTTCCTTTCTTATCACAAACAAAAACATAAAACATATCACAAAGAAAAAACTTAAAATATCTCAAAAATAATCTTGAATTAAGAAATAATCAATCTGCTAAACACTTAAAATAATAATTTAAAATATAATTTTAGAAGCACAACTGAATTAGATTAATTTAGAACATTTCTATTTTTAATCCCTTAACTTTATATGAACAAATTATCATTAATATGCAAAGTTGTTCTCAAACTAATGGAAATGAGGATAAAAATTATATTTTAAAATTAGTTTCATAAGTATAAAAATATCCCAGATAATAAAAACGTATACATCAAGGTGGTTTGAAACAGCTTCAGTATAACAATAAAATTTCTAACATCTTCTTGAATTTTCTTCATCTTGCATTTTCATCAAAAACTTAAAATGCCAGACTAGTTGGAGCATTTGTATTCAAAACATCCCAGTTCTTAAGCATTTCCAAAGAAATGTTACTAAAGTCATGACACTAGACACATACCATAGTAAAACAAAACAGTCAATTGAAGTTGTGTGAAAGATACTAGAGTATTGTTAATAATTACCTTTAGAAGGCATCTTTAAGCAAAGTATTTATAATGGAGTAGTAATAACCAAGCCACATATTAATGTTTAAAGTCATCTATAATGCCACAGCCACAAAATCTAATTGATTTATAAGTGAAAAGTAGTCATGTGGTCAGACAAATGAGCTTTCACATTTTTCCCCACAAGATGGGTGCACATTAAATGCATACGAAGGCTAATTCGAACCACACCTCCAATGCCTCTTAGAAAAAGCTTGTAAAATATTTCCATTTATAGTAATCAATATTCTTCCAAACATTATTCTGCATTGCTAAGATAGTATGGTAAGATGATGCTAGTCCTATACAAATTATATTGTAAACCAAAGATGATCCTACAACATAATAAAGAATTCCTTATAAACCTATGTTTCATAGGTTGACAACCATTTGTTCATTATAAAATTATAAATGTACATAACAAAATCTAACATCATTTATAAAAATTGTAATTTTTCTAACAATTAAATAATTTAAAACCTTTTAGTAAAACATAACCTTCCAACAATAACAAATTTGTACAACATATCTTACTTTGGGAGATGATGAAATAGAATAGTAACGAGCTTGAAGTCTAGGTAACAATTCCAAAATGTGATCTAGAGGAGGTTTTAACGATGGAAGATCTTCAAGAATATGTATAATACTTCGACTGTTATTAACAGCCCAGTCTAAGTATTTTTTCTAAAAAAAAGTATCAGTTTTAATAGTGTTTGTGGTTTAAGAAACACAGTTAATACAATGAAACAAATTTTGCATATTAGTGTTTTATTATTTAGCGTAAAGGTTTATTTAATGATGATATATAAAACTAATTTTATGATATGCTCTAAAATTTAAATTAAGAAAATCATAAAGGTCAATAAAACTAAATTAATTCATCATAAAAAAAATTAGTTTTTCTTAACATCAATTTATATTTTATTAATTCTGTGATGTAACACAAAATAAATTTTAAGAGCAATTAAAAAAGAAATACTAATAAAATGCTATAAAGCAACTTTTTTTGTCAAAATACGTCAAAAGCATATTATGTATAAAGTAATGTGTTTTTTTAAGCAAAACATTAATTTGTAAGAAAAATTGACAGACACTAGCTAACAATATTCATAATTTCAAGAAAGAAATAAGTTGAGAATTATTAAAGAAGAATTCCTTAATTTATCATAGAGAAAGACCATACAATTAATATTGTCCTTCAATGTTTAAAATTCCCATGACAGACCTACTAAAATCATCTTACATACCATATTTCAGCTAAATACTCTTAACTGATTAGGTTCTGTGATTAATTTAATAATATGCTATCAGTTCATTGAATGTATTAAGTGCACGCTTCAAGTGTTCATAACCAACTGATTCATCAAGATTGTTACATAACAGGAAAACTGCACAAATCTTCAGCCAGTTATTAAATAAATCAAACTTGATACAATACATTTTTAATTATAGAAGGACATTAGTTATATTTATTCACATTTTCCAATTGAAACAGTTAAAGTTTTACCATAAAAGCTTCTATCTATAACCATGTTTATTATACTTAGAAAACTTGAACAAACCATAAAACTTGTTTTGTCACAATCATTAAGGAATAGGATCTCATTTGTATGTTTTTTTCTTGTTCTGTTACCAATTGCAAAAGAATATTATCATTTTAAGTTAAGACATAATTTTTTAAATATTTTTAAAGATTCTTCTCTCTAATTGAGTCTACTCTAGATTACAAAAACATATCTTGTTAAATCTTACATATTGTGAAACTTAAAATATGTAAATACACATTATAAGAGTTCCAATTGTTTAATCATGCAATAAAACAAATTTGTAAAATGATGTAATTCGAGTGAAGAATTTTTTAGAATTTAACACTAATAAAATATTTCAGTAATAATATTGATATATATCATAAATCATTTTTTTTTGTTGTTACTCAATTATTGCATTTTTTCTATTCACATATACTGCTAAAAAACTTTAGAATTTGTTTATAATTTAAAAATGAATGCATTTTCCAACTCCATTACATAGTTGGAATTGTTTACACACCATAGTCCAATTACTAAAACTAAATAAATATAAATATTTGTTTAACAAGTACCTTTCCTTCTTCTGATGAGGTAGCCATTAATTTAAGCATTTTCTTTTCTTCCTCATCTGTAGCATATTCAGAAATCTCTTTTAAAACATGAGTACGTGGTACACTTGTGATATCAACATAGTGCAGCAAAGCAGTACGATAAGTCGTTGGGCATGGAAAAGGATGCTTCTTAGTGCTGTCCTCTACAAAGAAAATAAAATTTTAGGAAATACAAGAATACAAATAATAAAAGTTAATGATTGAATTGATTGTTTATTGTATACATTTATCACAACAAAAATTATTAAAAAACGTACAATAAATATTCAAAGCCTACTTTAAAATATCAAATTTATATTAATAACTTCAAATATTCACGAAATTTTTCACATTTTATAAAGAAAGTTGTAAAATATTTTACTTTATAAAAAATTAAGCTTCTTATGCAGAGAACAATTTATACAATTATAAGTAAAACAAAAACATAAATACCATCTAAATTGTTTAAACTAAACACAGTATCTAAATCCACATTCAATAATTTTCCAATTTTTTCCACAAGTTCTGGATTATTTGTGGGATAAATAGCAACATGGTCACCAGCTTCATACCTGAAAGATTGTAAAATTCAAATAAATGAATAATATAAAATGGCAGCAAAATGTCGTGAGTTTTATGTTAAATACCAAATCCTAACATTCAATTTGTATAAATTAATATGTACAGGATATTCAGAAGTTTCATCGAGACATAACTAACATTTTTGAAAACATTGACAGCTCACAGCTAACTAACACTAGTGTAAGTAATATATTTTAAGCTATAAAATGTTATTAACTGAGTGTTCAATAAAAACAAAATATTACATTAAAAAATGTTTTTTATATGAAACATGAAACCTTCTCGAAGCATCACTAGAATATTTAACAAAATCTCCTATTTTTTTTTATCAGTGATACTAATAAAATTTGTGAATGATAAAACTTAGTTATTGTGTAAAGAAAATTCTCCATAACAATGACTAAGAGAATCTATCTGAAAAATTGATCACAAATATTTATATTTGCCTTACATGAACACTAATATTTGCCTCCAATGTTTAATTGTAATGTAAATATTTAGTTTAAAAAAATTAAGAACAGAAGTTAATAATCAGGAAGCCAAATGTCTATTTTTACAAGATAAATATTGTATTGATTAACAAAAACCATTAACATAGCTAATCGTTTTCATGTTAAATACAAAACTTTCATAGAATTGAAATAATTAATGAAATCACAATCAAATTGTACTTCAATCACAAAATTTTACTTAATTGATAGAAAAATCAAATGAAATATTGACAAGTCATGATATTCAAAGAGAAAAAACATAACATTAAATTCCATAAAAATAAGCTAAGTGATTAGAAATGAATAGATAGGCTTCATATAAACTTGAAATTTCCGATAAATAGTTCCCTTAACAAATTAAACTACATAATATACTAAACTAAATAATAAATTTGTACATAATGTAAACAATTAATTCATAATAAGAAATTCTGAAAATGACGAAAGGTATATTACTGACTATGGTTATAATTTTAATTACATATCACAAGAATGAAATCTTACAAACTTATGCAATTTAACACAAATATCAGAATAATCTTTCAATAATGTATAATGGTAAGTAAAAAATTGTTACTAAGTATCATTGTCTGATTACAGTAAAAGTAATAACTCAATGATAAAAACTATATAATTATGCCATAACAAAGTTCATTGGCACAATTTCAACATACTGAGAGGGTGTAAAATAAGTAGATGATAAACTTGAAATTTTATTGAAACAATTTCGAAAATTAATATTTTGTTTTATATCAGTGAAATCAAGAGAAATTTATTAAAATTAATAAATTAAAATACCTTAAAATCGTTTATATTTTAAAAAAAGATGTACATTTCATTGATTGCTAGCTGTTAAAATTTGAAAAATATCATATTCATGTAATTATAGCTAAATACAAATGCACATTTAAGCAACAATTATTAATTACATAAATTTGAGTTTAAAATAATTTACAATAAAAATATTTGAGGTTTTTTTTTTATTCCTAATGTTTTTTACTCCTAATGTAGTTTACATTACTATTTTTCATATAATTATAACATGAACTAAACCATAAAACATTTCTAATTTTTTCTTTTATATTAATATTGTTATAATTTTTCCTACTTTGTTTGTTTATTCTTTAAATAATGAAATAATTGTTAGTTCAATGAGGTAGAATAGTTTTTGGTTGTTATTCCTATTAAAATGCTTCAAGGTTTTATTCAAAAAATTATTTTGTTAGGAAAGAGAAATTTGCATTTTAAATCATTTTTCGTGAAAAAGAAAAACAGTTCTCATATTTCTCTTTCTGTAAGAAATTAAATTGAAATTATAAAATAAATAAATATTGTACATCCATATATATATTTAATTTATTTTTGGTATAAATTATTTTTTAAACAGAAAATATAAAAATTCCAAAAATAGAATACTATTAAGTGTACAATAACCATTTTCAAATAAATTGCATTGAAAATTTTGATAATTTTTCCAGAAAATCTTTCTTTAAACAAACCAGAAAATTTTTATATAAACATATACATTAGATTTTTGCAATTAAAGATTATTTTACTCAAGATATATAAGTTGTTTTTACCAAGAATAACTTTATTCCATTTAATTCCAGAACTGCATACATAATTATCAATTCTTTAATATCACATAAATTATATTTAAAATAAAATATAATATAAAAAATGCTTAATAACAAACCTAATTTTTGCGCCAGATATGTCAAGTTCAATATGCATGCAAGAACGTTCACCCTTATACAATTCTTTGTTTACAAGAACATTACTTAAGTATGGATTTTTGGGATCAAAAGGCCTACAGAAAAAATGAATAATGTTAGAAGATTCAGAAAGCATGTTTGATAATTTGATACTTAAAATATTCAAACAAGAGCATAAAATAAAAATATATTACTTCAACACATTACATAAAATAAGTAACTGAAATTTTGTTTCTTTTAAAGATTAATATAAGATACAATAATCAAGATCAACGTAAGACAATAAACAAGATTAACATATGACTGTCTTTCATATTAAAATATTTCAAAATTATTTTTTCTTCAGTCACTTGATAAATAGAATATTTTACCATAAAAATATATTTACTTAGATTTGAGAATAAGTAATTAAAATTAAATAAGTAATTAGATTGAATTTTATGGATAAAAATACTAAAATATATAATTATTTTTTCATCTTTAGAAAGTTTAGTAATAAATTAAAAACGAAAAACATTTTAGCAGAAAAATAAAACTATAAAGTTTACTTCTAAATTAATGAAGAACAGAAAACATATGTACTGACAATATTTTAATTTACTGACTCATTTAACATATAAAACATTTAACATATAAAATTATTTAACATATAAAACAAAGAATGAAATTAAAAAACTAAAATTAAGTAGAATATAATCATTTAAATTTTCCACATATTTTTATATTGTAGATAATTAAATTATTCACTGAATTTAAATACCAGTAAAAATGTTATTATTCAAAAATTAACCCTTCAAAATTTTTGAAATACTACATGCCAATTTGTTTAGAGGAAATATTCAACTTTAGATTTACAAAAAGAAATTGCAAAACATAAAAATAATTTTGGATTATAAAATATTAACATAAATATATATTTATAAACATCATAAGTAGTAAATTAATGAGCACTTACGGCCTTTGATTTTTGTACGAATTAAGCCTTGCAATTTCACCAGTAAATATCTTTTCAGGAGCTATATCATCATGAAGAACTAATTCATATTGTCTCAAATTCACATCTTCACCAAAGCTTTCAATATTGAAATGTTCACAAACAGCTCCCCAAAATCTTTCTTTCCATGTAATAAAATCCTCTTCAATGCTAATGAAATAAAAAGGAATTTTAAAGCAACAGAAAAAATAGTACATTTTAAGAAGTTTTCCAAATAATCAAATATAAAATAAAGCATTTTGGGAGAAAGATAATTATATATTATTTTTTAATCACTTTACATTGCACAGAATCAGGATATATTGTTTGTAAACTTAATGTATGCAAACCAAGGGAGCCTAGTTTTATGTTTATATTGTATGAATGTGTGCTTATTATTCTAAAACTATACATTGTTACATATTGATTTTAACAAGCCTCATTTAAATATTGTAGATATAATACAAACAAAATACAAAAAATATATGAATGATATTACAGGATACTGAAATCAAAATCCTAATTAAAACAAAAATAATTACACTCATATGTATATCATACCATGGCAAAGACATAGAAATCTCAGATAAAAAATGAGTTGTATACACGAGTATATATATATATATACACACACACACACACAGATAGATAGATATAATTATATTAAATCATTTTCAGTACACCTAGTAAAGCAGGTTTTAATTTTGAATGAAATAATGATAGAATTGAATGTAATTTATGATTACATTATCAGTACGAAGAACAAACATGATTAAAAGCCCCTTTAAAAGAATTTTGTTTTAAAATATTTTTATGCAATAACTTTTAACTTTTTATAGGTTCTAAAACAATTAGATAGGAATTTTTTTCAATTTTAGGTTATTCTATTATATATTTAAAATTCATATGGGCAAAAACAGTCTTAAACATTAATATACTGTGCAGCAGTGATTGATACAGAAACCATAAAAACCATCAAGATTTCACAATAAACGCTGAAATAAAAAATATAATGGATAATAATTTTGGTTATAATTTTAGTTGCTTTTATTAAATCATCAAACAAAAGCAACCAAAATTTTAATTCTAATTTTAGTTGAAGCATTATCATAACAAAAACAATTAAAACAGGCTCACTGTTGTGGTCAGAAGCTTACCCCTAAATTATAAAATAAAGTGTGATGCAATAATAAATTATAATATAACATATGATTTTGAGTTTTATTCTTACTTGAGTTTTACAGAATTCGAATAATTTGCTAACAAAAGTTAACTTTTATTAGATGAACTACCACTTAAGATTCTAAAAATTCATTATATAGTACATAAACAGTAGTATTTTGAAGAAAAGTTCTTTAATCAGAGTTTGTACAGATTTCTAAGAATCACAAATTCCAGGAGAAAAAATAAAAACCTTTCAGGAAGTATTGATATTCATGCTATTTATTTTTTTAAAAGTTCTTACCCAAATTTGTATATAATTATATACATGCAACATTTTTCAATCATATTTGTAAATAGGAATAATTGCAAAAATTAATCAGAATATTTTTTATTTAAGTTAGAATTATATTTAACAATTTCAAAAGTCTTCAATTAATTTACAGATATAACAATAAAAATTTTAAATAATCAATACTTTCTATATCACTGAATTAAACACTGTCTACAATAAAAAATAAATGTAGAATTTTTAAACAAATTTATAGATTTCTATCTATTAATTTAGTATTTCAAGGTATGTATAACAACTTCTTTTCAAATATAAATATACTTACTCAAAACAAATACAACTATCAGATAAAGTTTCCAGGTTGACTTTTTTTCCCAAATTAAAGCTTAATATCAGAAATTCCAAATTTTTCTTTTGTTTACTTTTATAAACTCTTTAAAACTATACAATTTCTTATCCATATTCTAGGCTTTTCTAGTCTTTTAATCCTTCAATAGACTTTCTGTTTTTTTGTTTATTTATGTATAAAAAAATTTTGCTAATGATTATTTAAGTTTTCATCCAAAAAAAGCACATAATTACTAGCATTTTTAAATTTTTCTTTCAATAAGTTGGAAAAATAAGGGGCAATTCCAAAAGCTTAAATAAGCAAACTTTTCTCGGCATAAATGAATTGCATTGCAATAACACTTGACAGGAAACATTGCTTCAAAGAAACAATTAATATTACTACAAGAACAGTAGCCGAATCCAGTGTTTAAGACTTTCAAAGACTCATTGAATATCAGCCTTTAAAATTTCTTTCGAAAAAACAAATTAACTAAATTTTTAGAATGTGTTTTGAGTTTGCCTTCTTTAACAGGAATGGCAGTAGTGAAAAAAAATCTTTTAAATGAGCACTTTTGAAACATACAACCAACTCTAACAAATGCACAAGTTTTTCCCCCTTCCCTTTCATATTGAATTTGATTGCTTATTTGCCTATACTTGAAATACAGAAGTTCTTGCAAAGCAGACGATGAGCACGTGTTTTTTTCTGAACCATGCTCCATGGCTTTTTCAGAGTTTACTGGTCAGTGAAAGGACTTTCCAACAGGCATATTAAATAATTTATATCAGCCTTTGTTTCACTCGTAAACAACTTCATCCTGATTCAATGAAATTATATGAAATTTTCACTAACAGAGAAAAGTATATTTAAATATTAATACTCAGTGAATTATATACAATATATAGAAAATAAAAACAAATAAAAAAAGAATCAATTAAAGTCGCCCATCTAATTGACCTGCATGATGTTGTTTGAGATTTATGTGTGTGACTTCACTCACATAAATCTAAATATTACTTAACCAGATAATAAAATTGTGGCAAACCTGAATATTTAAAAAGTTAAGAATACAATCTAATATTGATCATGCCACCATCTAGTGTTAACATAAAAAACTAATACTCAATTCGGTTTTTGGACAATTTCATTAAAACTTTAAAATATTGAAACAATATATTTTCTTTAAAAAAATAATAAATACAATGATGAAAGTAAAAACTCCAGGAATAATTCACGAATTTCAAGGAATTAAGTCAAAATTCCAGGAGTTTGAGACCATTAAAAAAGTTCTTGAAATTTGAGGAGTTTCCAGGAGTTGTACAAACCCTGTTTAATGACACTAAAAATACATTATTTACAATATTATCTTTAAACTTTAATAAGAAAACCATAACTCTGTAAAGTGAATACACAAACACTTAATATGCTTTTGAAAAGAATGACAAATATAGCATAGCAAATAAATTCAGAAAACTTTAAGCAAAACCATGTGAAAATGCTAGAAATGTAAGTGTTTTGAGAAGATACAGTACAATTTTTGTTTATCACTAAATCATGAATAAAGTTTGCAGATGATCTTGCATAATCTGAAGCTGAATTCGTACATACTTATCATTTGTCTTAACATTAACTTGCAGCAAACATTATGAAAACAGAGCACATTTTGCATATACTTTTTACATCTATGAATTTGGAAATGTATTATAAGTTTTATTAAAAGTCAAAGACTTCAAGTATCTATCATACCTTGCAAGATCGTCTGCATAACTTGTAACGATTTTTCATAACTTGTATGCACATAATTCTTTATTTTGTAATTTGTACCAACATTTATTTATTTCCTTTTTTTTTTTTTTTTTTTTTTTTTTCCAAATCTCAATCTGCATTTATTTGAACTTTTGATAATTTAAAATTCTATTTCATAATGAAAGAAATAATAAAAACAAAGAATTTTGCTGAATTATGTATTTAAGGATGTGCTTTAAAAATCTAGCTGAAATAAGAAAAAAAAAAAAAAATTAGATTCCATATTTAAGGAAGTGCTAATCTCTCTTCTATAAATTCAGAATTTCATTTTCAAAAAACAAAATAAAATTCAAGTTTGAGTTTATGTACTAATATCACTGGCAAAAATATTACATTGGGGTTAAAGAAACATTATATACCTACTTAATTTTAAGCTATAATTTTGAGCTATTAACATTAAAATAAAGAAAATTATTGAAAATAAAATTGCAGGAGAAGACATCCTTCTATTACACGAGATATATTTGATATACTTTAAGTACTTTTCTTACATAGACATAACATTAATAATTTTAAGAATAACACATTTTTGCAATTATATTCAAAATTACATTTTAAAAATTTAACATATCTAAAGAAATATGAAATGAAAAGGCTTAGTAAGGATGTTATATTTATATGCAAATAAAAAAATAAAATTATAAAATACATTTATATGCAAACAAAAAATAATAATGGCATATTAATAAATAAAAAGAAATATTAAAATATAAGCAAAAAAAACTTAAAAAAAAAACTCACTTTCTAAATATTATTCACAGATAAAGAGCAAAATAAGGTTTAAGTTAAGTGTTAAAATGAAAAATTTCCAAATACAATTTTAGACTACTACCTTTTTAAAGAAGAATATACCTTATTTTTACATATTAAGAAATTAATCTTGTAACAAGTAATTTTAAACATTTGTGATACAAGTTAATAAGATTATTCTAAGTAAATTACTTGGCATCATCATCTCCAAGTCCTAATTCAAAGACTCGTGTAGCACCTAATTCTTGAAGACGTTTGTCAACATAAATACCCATTGAATTGTAATGCTCATAAGTTTTGTTGCCAAGGCCAAATACCTAAAAAGCAAAAAATTATACATTAAAATTTTAAACAAATTAAGCAAATCAAAATAACAGTAATCTTAGTTTATTTGATATAATTCAATTATAATATTAACAGGAAGTAGTCTCTTGAAGTCTTAACTTCTAATTAGAAATACTAAATAGTTAAAAAAAATTATGAAAACACTTAAGAATATTAACTGACAATCACAGGGAAAAACAGTGAAGAATTGCACTTGAAACACATTCACTGAATGGTTTAAAATGTAATTCAAAAAAACTAGGATGATAATTATTTTTCATTCTAAACTTATTAAATTTAAACAAGAATCAGAACGATTTGATTAATTTTTTAAAAATATAAAAACGTACTAATTCTTAGTAAAATTGTATTTCCAACTAATTATAAGAATAATTCAATTATTTTGTAATGTATTTTATAATTATGATTTAATTGTTTTATTTTATAGGATAATTGAATCTTTAGAATTCAGTATAATGTATTTTCACTCATTATTCGAAACTAAGGGATAAAAATCTTTCAAAATAAATAATTATATTCTACATTTTTATAAATCTTGACTATTATTTAACAAAGTAAAAGTCAAACACAAGTAGTCAAATATCATTAAAAAAATTAATATAACATTTTAAAACATTTGAAAAAAAAAGAGTATTATAATAAAAACCAACATTTAAAATTAATCAAATATAAATTATAAATAGCAAGGAAAAAGCAACTAAAAATTTCATACTGCATAATTCACACCAGTCAAATCGGCTTCACCAGCTTGAAGCCATTGATAGAACTCTTGAGCATTATCTGTTGGGTCTCCTTCTCCATAAGTGGCCATGCAAAAGATAGCAAGAGAGTTTTCAATCTCAGCCACTTTTCCCAAATCTTCCTGTAAAACAAAACATTTTTTTTAAATATTTTAACGATATAAAAATAATTAAACTTACCCATTAAACTTTTCAAATTATACAGATTATTTACATCACTTTTAGTTTGACAAGTTAACCACTCAGTTTTACAAGCTTAAATTACATATAGCAATATAAATTATAAATTTATAATACATTAAATGAAGATTTTAATTTTCTTAAATTTATATTGCTAAAAGTACTATAAGTATTGTGAAAAAATACATTTCACACTTTGAAATTTTTATGCATATAATGCAATAAATAGAAGGATAACACTGAAAATATATTTTTAATAATGAGTATTTGATAATTTTTTACTGGGAAATCATCATGCATTTTAAAAATGGTAAATAGTTAATTTTTAATATTTTTTTGCTGCATGATTTTATTGGGTGTACATGAGAAATGACAACAATAAGTAGAAATAGAGAACATTCATTGACAAGAATAATGACTCCAAACAAGAACAAGATGGGTGTGCAGCTTTCTTTTGAAACAGGCATTTATTATAGGCAGGAAGTCTGACTTCTTCCTCAGTTTTACATGCAAGCTATATTCAAGATTTGAACCCATGACCACTCAGTGAGAGCTGAGGGTCATAACTACCATACTCTCTGTCAGGGTTCAATATTCAGATTTAATTTTATAAAAAAATGTATGTCAAACCATGACATGAAATTAAAAATCCAATTTTATTTACATTTTAATAAAGTATATCATTTGAAAGCTTTAACAATCATATAAATTTAATTTTACAAAAGAAAAACTATGCAATTTATTATTTCAAGAATATCAAAATTTAAACTGCACATGCATATTAATATATGTTTCTTAAATTTTTAGTTAGTAAAATTCTTAGCAAACTAAAGTTTTTCTATTATAAAACTTTACATTATTTGTTCACAATTAAAGCATCACAGAAACTTTTCTTTTATCAGACAAAATTATTTAACTATATAAGAATGTATAGAGAGTTACAAACTAAAATAATATAATATTGCAAAAGTAATTTTCAGTTATAAATATAGAACAACAGTTTTAAACATTGATCTCCATACAATATTAAATAACTTAATTCAAACATTTACATGTTGCTGTTTATTAGCTTAGTTTTTGGTCACTTTTCACAATAAAAGAGAAAATTTATTTGCAATGAATTGCTTAAAATGAATTCTGAATTACTGCAAATGTTCACACACTTCAGTGGGAATAAAATCCATAAGTTGTTAAAATGAAGCCAAAGTACTAGACATTTAAATACCAGTTCCTTAAGATTATTCAAATTATTCTTTTATTCAATGTATTTTTGATTAAATTAAAAATTTCTCCAATTATATCAATAATGAAAAAATTATTCATAAAAATAATTAAAATTAAACTGGCATACAAGTTGGATACATATTTCACAAATCAAAATATTTTTAAATGATAAATGTGATAAAGGAAACATTAGAAAGGAAGATACAAGAGTAATTTAACACAACTAACTAAACTATATAATTTTTAAAAAAAAATCAAAATTTAAAATAAATATAAAATTAGTATAACAAAAAAATTAATTTTATACCATATCATATTCTTCAGGATCTGCAACCATTGCCTTCATCCTATATCTATTGGCTTCCTTTGCTAAACGGGCAGCAAATTCTTCAGCTGTTCCAGTTTGAGAGCCATAAAAAACAACAACACTACGACCCTATATATAAGAAAAGTAAGTCATGCAAATTAATCAAAACAATATCATTTATTTTTGGTATGGTAGGTATCAAAATTATGCTTAAAGCTTCCCGTTTATTTTTCCAAATAAAGCAAATTTTATACAAGCATATTCATGTATAATCTGAATCCTTTTTTAAACATAATTTCAAATCACAAGCAAAAAGTTCTTACAAATAATTGAAAATTTAAGACAATATAGATATTAATAAATCCCCCAAAAAGAAACAATTAAGAATAAAGATTTTATAGATGAGGTAAGAATTTTAAGTATATTTAAATCATTATAAATTCATCAATGTATATGAATATTTAAACAGTGTTGAAAAAGTTACATGAAAATTTACATAAATAATCATTTTTCAAATATTTCATTTAACTGAAACATGTTAAAGTATTTTCTTACTCCCATAAATCAAATATTTACATATTTAGTTCAAATTCTGACAAATAATTTACCTGTAATTCTTCTTTACAATTACATTAATTTATGAATCTAAAAAATTGACTAATTAAAATAAAATCAGTTTATACTGACCAGCACTACCATAGAAAAGCATAATAGTACTAGTAACTTTCACAATTTTACATGCAAAGTTAAAAAGGAATTGAAATCTTTAGATTAAAGTATATTCTGAAATAATACAAAGGCTGAGGAAAGTCAAATCTTCAAAAAATAACTACTGCTATTTAAGTGTTGTTGAATAAATGCTTTACACTGTGGCACATCAATATACTTCCTGGTACATAGTCAATAATTGAGCTCTACCAGTTCTATGGAAGCAGCTGGATAGAAGTATTCGTAATTTAGAAGCAGGATCCAAGCAGAAGACCCCATTAAATATTTGACTTTCCCACTAACAGAGACATAGTTTCATTTGGAAACTCATTGCAACCATGACATGTTTAATGTTCTCCAACCACCTTTCACCCAAACCAAACTGGCCACCAGTTTTCTCTGTGCACTGTGATGTTAACACAAGAAAATGAAAAACTTTAATAACTGTCAATATTTTCCTAAATTTATTAAAAACTGATTCCTCTCTTAAAATGTAATGACTATTTTAAATCAAAACAGAGGAAACAGTAATATCTTATACTTCATGAAAAGTAAAGAAAGTTTCAAATGTGTAGTATTAAATACTAAAAAATGAAAAATTTCTTTTCAATCACTTAAAACAAAATTATCAGTATTTCTACAAACTACATTCTTATATTTTTATTTGAACTACTTTTAGTAGTGGAACTAGCAATCTACTACTAATTTTTTTTAAAACACACAAGAGCTAATTAGACAGGAAGCTACAGTTTAAAATGGATTCTAAACTACTAGAGATACCAAATAACAAAATGGGATTCTAACTCTGAAACTGCTGAGTGAAACAGCAAAGCAAAAATTAACTCAATTGCAGAGCTCGGCAATATTTTTATTAGAAATACAAATAAAAAAAAGTATTTTATAAATATAATTTACAGCTTTTAATACTGATTCAGCACTGCTATTTTCTTATTCTGGCTACTCTCAATTAAAAGATTAAAAAAAACTGCTGATTCAAACTAATAAGAAAAACCTGCAATTTTTAATTTGTAATCAATAGGCAAAAAAATATTTACATCTTAACTACTAAGTAAACCATTTCAAATACTGAATTGATATCATCTTAAAAATATTACAAAATATTTAAAATCACTTCTATGGAACTAACTTAAAGACACTAATTGAGATATACCAATTTGTATAATCAAAGAAGTCAACATATTTGCAATGCAATAGTAATTTCTGATATTTAAATGCTCTTGCAAAAACATCTTGAAAAACTTTGAAAAATATAAAAATTTAAAAAATTTGCTCAGATTTTTTTTTTAGCAATATTCAAGGACAATATTAGATTTTAAATATTAATATTTGCCTAAAATTAAAATGTAAAATATGACATCAAAGCAATAATAAAATTGATATAAAGACATTCTCATGAAATTTAAATGATTCACACATTAAATTTACATTACGACCACAACAAAAATAAAAAGGAAAATTTAATTCTAAAATTTTTCTACAATTAAAAGTAACCTTATTTTAAAAATTCGATGTTAAGGTTGACACAGGATTTGTACAGATTTCCAAGAATCAAATTCCAGTAGTTTTAAGGAACTTCCCAAAAAGTGTCGACGTTAACGTTAATTTTTTTTTTTTTTACTTTAAAAATTGCTTTTAACCAAATATGCATATAATTATGTACACGCAATATTTTTCCTTCATTTCTGTAAGTAATAAAATAACTGCAGACATTAATGAGACTATTTTTTATTAAAGTTAAAATTATTAATGATTATATCAAAAGCCTTCAATGAATTTATAGCTATAACAGCAAATTTTTTATTTAAATAATCCACATTCTACATAATACTGTATATACATTGTATAAAATAATGGGTTATTTTAGAGTTTTTAGACATTTAAAATAGATTCTTGTCCATTAATTTATTTAGTATTTCACGATGCATATGACAATTTCTTTTCAAATATAAATAAAGTTATTCTAAATAAATACAACTATTGTTTCCAAGAGTCCATTGGTCATTGAAAAGACACTTTCCACAAGGTACATTAAATAATTTTTATTTCAGTCTTTATTTCATTAAAAAACAAATTTATCCTCATTCAAATAAATTATACGTAATTTGGTAAAAATTTACTGAATGGTGACCCTTGGTGAAATTTACAAAAAGTCGCCAAGGCTGACCATATGGAGAATTTCTGACCGGAAAACAGCGGGAGGGAACTGGCTTAAGTGACAAATATTTTATACATTGTTGATATCTAACAATATGCTCAACTAATTTTACAAAATTAACAAAAAACACAGATTTATAGATTTTAAACATCAATGGTAAAATAATGAAGTTTATATTTTAAATTATCCATACAATTTTTTTGATTAAATTTTCTATTAATGAATTTAAATCTGTAAATATTCATGAGAAATTAATGACAAATAGGGTTGCCAAAAGACGTTTGCTGGGTTTACAGTAAAAATGTTCACCAGATTTGGGGCCAAAAAAATGAGCCAAGGGTGATTGTACAATAAATCTGAACCAAATTTTATATAATACAAGGAAAACAACAGCAAATAAAAAAAGAATCAATTAAAATCACCAGTCTTAATTGTGCAACACATTTATTTTTTTTGTTTGTTAACTACTTCACTTTACATAAATCTAAATACTACTAAACCCAATTATCATGAAATTATTGCAGCTGAACTAATCCTAAAACGTTTATACAAATCAACATCTAAAAAATAAACAATTTAATGTCGATCGTGATGCCATCTAGTGGCGATATTAAAAATTAATACTGAATTAAGTTTTTTGACAATTTTATTCAAAATTATAAAATATTAACACAAATTATAATATTTTGTGGACAAAAATAAATGCATTAAGTTAGAAAAAATTCCAGGAGTAATTCACGATTTTCAAGGAGTCAAATCAAAATTCCAGAAGTTTCAAGGGCCTTCATTTTTATTTCGAATTTAAAGAGTTTCCAGGAATTGTGCGAACCCAGGAGCTGTGCAATGTTGACATTGTGGAAGTACCAGCAATTCAGATATTGTAATAAATTGTATAAAATAAAATTCATTTTGCTTATTTATTATAACATTACATATTTCTAAATTCTAAACAGATGAAAATAAATAGCACAACTATCTTATTAAGAAGTTGTTTACCCTTGTATTTATAGTTATTCCTAGTCATGAAATGGGAAATAACATTCAAAATTAAGTATTTAATTTAATAAAAATAAAATTTAGCTTATAAAATTGAAAGATTTTTAATATATATTTTCAATATCTCAAATTAAGATTATTTCCATGGGTCACTAAAATGTTAAACTTAAAATATCAAGGATCTTGTTTTATTTAAAATTTTCTTTTCAAAAACTTTTTATTCATTTTTTTATTAAAAATTTTGGAATTTTAAAATAAAAAATACTCATTTTACATTTAAGTTTTCTTCTTCCTTGCAAGAAGGAATTTTTTTATCATTATGAAATTTTTTATCCAATATTTTAGTAACTACTTACAGATTACAACAAGAGGACAAATTATTTAAGAAGGAAAAAAACACATTTATTCATGAAAAAAGTTTCTTTTTAATGTTTGTTTGCACACATTAGGAAAATAGTTAAATATATAAGACGTCAAACATTATATTCTACACATTAATTTTTTTTAAAAAAATGTTTTTTTTTTTTTTAATTTAAATGGCAAATTAAACTACAAGTCAGGAAACATCAAGAACAATTTCGAGAAAACATAGACAATTTGAATATAATCAGTTTCACTTACAGTGGATTTCATTTTATTGATAAAACTGGAATCTGACATGGCAAATGTATTTGGCCTGTTTTAAAGAGAAATACAAATTAATTTGAAATCCAAGAAAACAATTGTACAATGTACCATTCATCATATACTATAACTTTACAACATATATTAGAATACAACTTGTATTATATATTGTATATTGGTAGCTCTATTATTAGCTGATAATATATTTTAATATTTACTTAAGTATTACCTAATTACATTTCTTAAATAACAGTAGCTTTTTTTTTTTTTACTTAGATCAAAATAACAAACACAGTGTTTATAATTTTGATCAATATATAATATTATTAGAATTAACAATCAAATATAAATAATCCGCTAAAAATTTTAAAATTCAAATTAATTTTTACAATACATTATTTCTTTTCTAACTCTCATAAGAATTTACTTTGTCTCCATATTCATATAAAGATGTTTTCAAGAGATAAGAAAAATTGTATGATAGTTTTGCAGGCATATTAATGCAAATAATAAGTGAAATTATTAATAAGTGAATAATATTTTAATAAGTGAAATGTTGTAATAATTTGACTGGGATCTACAGTTTAAAAAAGGAATTATAAGTAAAAAGGGAAAGCAGAAATCACAAAATGTTGATCAAAAGGCTTAAATATTTTGCAACAAATATTTGCAAAAATATGTTTAAAAACACAATTTTGATTAATTCTAAAAACAGCTGCACCATTTTAGCAAACTATAATTGCAATCTTGATTATATTGTGCTATTTAATCATATTCATCTGCTTTTAATATTTAAATCTAAATTAAAAAGTATTCAAGATTTACAATCCTCTAGAGTTTTGCTGTATTTTGTTATTTATCACTTTTGCAGAGGAAGATTAAAACAATAGGAACTAAAGTAAATACATTTTTTTATCATGCTTAAATGTTTCAAGAACAAAAAATAAATATTACAGAAATATATCTTAACAAAAATGCATATTAATAAATCCTGATATTCCCCATTTATTTTAAAGTCAATCTCCAGTCTAATACAAATATATTATCAAAGAGATTAAAACATTGGTAAGGAGATTAAAACATTGGTACATAACAAGAGAGCACTTAAAGAAATGAGATATCAAAATTTTAAAAATGAAAAATTAAAATCTTACATCAAAATTAAATATGGTATTTGTCAATTAACCATGTGATCACATTCTTAATTTTTTTATTTATTGTGCAGTATCATCTTAGTGGGAATTTTTCTGTTAAAACAAAACATATATTAAGATAAATATTATTTTGTTTAATATTGTTCTCACTTATAAAAGTTGTGATCAAATTAACAAAAATAAAAAAAAATTCTAACTAAATAAGGAATCTATGAGTGATTGAATTTAGAACACATTGGGTATAAAGTTTAAAAAATGGTTTGAAGTATACTTATATATTAATTTGATGGCAGTTAGTTTTTGTTTTTTTTCTCTCTCTCTCTTTTCTTTTAAGAGCTCTTTTCACCCAATAAATTACAAACACTGCTTATTTTAATAAAATATTAGCAATATAGTAAAATATAAACATTATGTGAAGTGAAAAAATCCTAACTTAAACATCTACAGAAATATTTAGAAAAAGTATGTTAAAAAATATTTTTTTATAAAATTGTTTTTTATGGAGTATTAGATTTATCTAACTTCTTCAGCAGTTTCAATGTATATAAAATGTATATTAAACTGAAAATTTTTTTCAAGTAAAATAAAGTTTAATTTATACTTTATTATTCACTCAAATTGTCTACGCAATTATTGAATCTACGAAAGTAAAAAAGTTCTTAAATTAATAATAGTACAGAAAGAATAAAAATGTTCCCATACTCAATAGAAAATGATCGCACAGGCTCTTCCTGTTTCTTTCTATAGTAAAAGAAATAAAAAATAACAAGACCTATAACAGAGACAACCACCAAATCCAGAATTCCAAAACTTTGCTGCTCCATTAATGTTTTCACTCCCTCAACAGGTATTTCAGTTTCTACTTCCATTATCTATAAATAAAAAACAAAGAAATATTGGTTAACTAAAACAAGAAATTTAAGCAACTCTTATTAATAAAATTTTTAAATTAATAATAAATAAAAATATATTAAAACATAGAATATCTGTTTATAATAAAAACTTTTTTTATTAGATCACACACTCACAAGAATTTTTATATTATATAATATCTAGAATTATTACTTATAAATATATTGCAGAAAATAATTACCTAATATTTCAGTAAATGAAAGGAAAAACATCAAACATTTATAAACATAAATTCATGTTGAAACAAAAAGCAATTAGTTACATAATAAATTATAATCTTAAATTAAAATGAAATATAATGAAAATTGAAATAAAAATATTAATTAAAATTGAAAAATTGTACATAATACTTAAATGTTTTAGATACCATTTGATTAGTCCTTGAACAATATTTTTAAAAAAATGTTATTGCAACAAATGTTTTTATTAAAATATGTGATGACTTTACCATACATAATAACTTTACAATAAAGGTTCACCTAGCCTGAGCAGGATAAAAATACTATTTTAAGAATGTAATTGCATACTACAACCTGCTTTGGTAATAAATATTCATTGCTTAGGGATGTATACAGGTGTTACAATGAGATTTTTGATTACCAAACATAATAGTTGATTTATTATTTATCAAATTTGCATTTAGGTAAACTGTTATAATTCAATATCAATTCACTTAAAACCTTTTAAATGTTTCTTTTCATAAAAACATATTACAAAACAAACTATAAAATATGTTAATGCAAAAGACTGTTTCAACATAAATTTAATTACAACATAATAGAAAATTAAACTAATTAACATAAAATAAAATATTACTTTGACTTTTAATTGCATTCTTTTGATTGATTTTGAGGTGTAATATATCAGATATCTGACTATTTTGTTACTAGGCAATTGAATATTTTTTAATAAGATAGTTGAACAAAACCTCTGCATTGCTTCAATTATTTTTGCCAATCTTGTCTTATTATTCAATGAGTATTCAAGTAAGCTTAAAAATGTTAGTTTTATATCGACAACTAAATTTTATGAAGTTTCATTTAAAATTATAGTTTCATAATTCATAAAACTGAATTTACAAAAAAAACAAGTAAAATAGATTTAAATAACACTTTTGCTAAATCAATGTTTATAATTATTTCTAATTCATAAGGATGTAGATAATTTACATTCAAAACAAAGTTAAAAGTATATCAATTTATTTTATTATAATTAAGCACAAGAAAAAATTTATTCTTTGAGGAATCTCACTGTTTTATTGGAAAACAAAATAAATCTTATGGGAGAGCAGTTTAATTAAAAATTATTATTTATTAATTTTTTAAAACAAGTTGCATAAAATACTCCAATATACCAACTAGGAAATTTTTATTTTTAAAACTTTTCTCCTTTCTTATTTTTAATATTAAAAATAATTCAAAGGATCTTAATATCTAAAAATAAATTTCTGTTTAAGTATACTGATGCAATAACTTTATAAACCATTTTTTAAAATAAGAGCAGCTATAAATACAAAGTAATTTAAATATATGTATTTAGCTAATAAATTTAGTAAACTAAAAGTATAATTATAAGTCTTAAATATCTCTTGTTATAGAATCATAATGAACAACAAATGTAAATATGAAAAGCATAACAAAAGATGCACTTTAGGATGGAACCTTTTTATAGAAATAATAATCATCAGCTAAAAACAATGAAAAATCAGAAGACATTCATATTAAACAAAAAAAGGGCAATACATAAAAATTGAAAAATTTTAAAAATAGTGACATTGCACTAAATAAAGGCAAAGTAAAGGCAAAGTTAGAAAACAGCCTTAATAGAACAAAAGCTATGAATTAGGTGTTTTAAAAGGCAATTTTGGTTGTAATAAAATATATATAATCAGAATTTTATAATAAATATGTCCATCAAATTCACGAGTAAAGAGGAAATCATTAATATTTAAACAAATTAAGAATAATTAATTTAAGAATTTTGCACAGGAAATGAGATATAAAATAAATTTTTTGAACTCAAATTATTAAACATTATTTTACAATAAAAGCCCTATTCATTCATTCTTGCATGGCAAACTATTTAAGAACACCTTTTGAGAGATGTGCATCATCTTGAGAAGCACTTAAATCTTGATACAAATCGCAATTAAATCAAAATATTTAAACTTAATGTGTGTGTTATACATCACAGGGATTTGGGGCACCTGATCAATTTTAAATTACTATATACCATTTAAAATATTTAGTTATGATTACCACTAAATAAAAGTAAAGGCAAAGTATATATCTATAGTATTCTTTTAGTATATATTTTAGATATTATCTATAGTATTCTTTTTTAAATTTAACTCAAAAAAATATGCTACTGATGTTGAAAATCAATTATAAAAGTCAACAATAATTAATTTCATTGAAAAAAATATTTAAAATTCATAAATTAACAAGAAGTACAGGAATAAACCTTGATTAGTCTACTGTATTATGTTCTTATTTTGATCAATTATTATATAACAAAAATGCTTAACAATTAGCAATAAATAAATTAATAGAATGATAAGGAAATAAGAGTTCGTTACATATCACAAATTATATATAATGATAAAATATATAATGCATATTTCAGCAGTAAATAACGTAATAATATAAGGAGAAATTACATATTTTTTCAATAAATTTGTTCTGATATGATTAATTTTAATTTATGTAAATCAATAAGAAGAATACATAAAACTTTATTTTAATAAACTATAAATAAATAAAAAATTGAAATTACGACCACAAGTTTTAGATAAGATGAAATGTTGAATAGAAAGATTCTGTTATTCAAAAATTTTCCAATACTTACAGCAAAAATATGGAATAGTTAGATACAAATGATGCTGATCAAATGAAAAAGGTTAAGAATTTTTTTTAATATTATTTGCCACAGTGAATTCTGAGAGAATTATATAATCCAGTAGCACACTAAAACGTAGGTAGGTAAAAACTTCAAAAGCTTCTCCGAGACCTTAATTATAAGGATGAGAAGCACGTTGTTGATCGTCAACACAGAAAGAGAAAAAGAACGCAAAAAAATAAAATTATGATGTCGATTGCGACGGCTCGATCGCAGCGACACCTACATGACTGATTTCTTTGCTGAAGAGAAATCGCAACGTCATTTAGATAATAAATGTAATATTAAAATTATATTGCACAATATGATGTTGATAGGAAAGAGAAATCACAAGCGATATAGAATATGCTTGCGGAGCATGCTTCTGGATTTAAAGGTGTCAAGAAAAAGCTCTAGAAGAAATATATTTGTAGCGCAGAGAGCATTAATAATTTTATTCATATTTTATATTATGTATAAAATTATCTACTCTGATTTATATTGCACAAATATTTAACAGAATTTATCTTCACTCATTTATTTATGGTAAATAGAAAAAGTGTGCGAATATGTAATCATAAAAATATGATATTGATAAATAGAATTTGCAAATTCCAATGAAAAAAAAAAAGATAATTTACGGAAATTTTTTTTTATGTGAGCACATATATATATGTATATACACCTACATTAAGCATATGTACGATGAAACTTCGATACAATTTCTTTGATAACGTTATTTGGATGTTTCTCCCATAGAATCAAGTAGTCATGAATAAATTTCGTTGAAAGAATTTTTAAATTAGATTTCATTTTAAGAGAGTTTTCTTCTGAAAGAAATTTAATCTCGAAATCGAGCATATAAATTTCAAAAGTCTTAAGGCACACTTCGTTCTATTCTAGAAATATATAAGTAAATATAGTTCAGTTAAAAAAAATAATTAGGCTTCAATTAAAATGAAATATATTGTATAATTCCTTTTTTATTTTGTGTTACATTTTTACATATACTTTAAATATACATATATATTAAACATGCCAAATCAAATAAATACTTATTTCCTTAAAAAGAAATCCTTCGATTGCCCTTAAAGTTGATTTATGTGTCTATAACTTTAAATTTTTAAGACAATTCCAATTTTGTAGAGACAGCTGTAAGTTCATCCCAATCCGTCATTGCATTTGAGAACATGTGTCAGGTAAGAAGTCACGAATGTTGAAGACGCATAGTAAAATGCAAGAGTATAACTTCATCTTCATTTTTACCTCATATCATTGTCGTTTAGATATTTTTTCGATTTCAAAACGAAATATGAAATCCTGATCTTGGTGTTAATATAAGAGTCATTATGCATATAGGAAATCTTAGATAAACTGTAAAATTTCTTAAAATATTTTAAAACGTAAACAAATTATTAAGAAAATTTAAATATACTTATGATTCAATATTCAATTTCTCAGAAGTTTTGCCACGTGTATTATTTAGAACATGAGTTCAAGTCTTAAATTTTAATATTAGAAGGAATATTAGACAATATAAATACTTAATATTCCTTCGAATATTAAATATTTATATTACTTAATATTCAAAATTATGCATTAAAGTCTTTATATAAACACTGATATATCATAATTCAGTGATATATTAAAGGTTCAATATAAAGCAAATTCAGTCCTAGTGATCGTTGAATAGCTGGAAAATAAATGTTACATTTGGACTTTCTACAAGAAAATTTATCAGAGTTTTTCCTGGTTTTCTCCTTTGCTACGTATGAATACAGTTCACTAATTTATACAGTTCTCTTGGAAGTCAAAATGTGTGTATGTTATAAAACCGTTATTCGCACAGCTGTAAGACGTTAGGCTATCAAATATGTAATTGTGAAAGCTGTATTCCAAATAAATTAATCCTTTTGTCACACAAAAAATATAAAAGAAAATGTAATCAACTAATCATCAATAAATCTAATGGAGTTTCTTTTAGGAAAAAAGGTGTCATATTTTTAGAAAATCACCCTTAGAATATATTTTCAAATGCATGTCCTAATCAAAACTTTCATTAAAAGAAATTCTTTGAGATACTATCATTTTCTAGAAATTTTGATCTTGTTCGTATTTTCAGTGAACAAGAAATATGAGAAATATTCATAAGAGAGAAAATGAAAAATTTTAACTATAACAAAATTACAATTAAGTAGAATGGAACAAACATCATGAGATAATTTATAAAGGTTGCATTACCAACATTTTCTTATTTTATAAGTTAAAGCCTTTCAAATATATAGCATGTATATTATGACAGGTAAAAATAATGAGGGTGGCATATAATATATTATATTTATTTCAAAAAAGTAAAATTACATTTGATTCAAAAGGACAATTATTAAGTTTTTAGTAAAAAAAAAAAAAAAAGAAAACGATTGACATCTAATATTTAGACTAATTTTGAAACAAATTAAGTGAAATAATATTATGGTTAGTCTTTGACATATTAAAATTAAGAAAGCACTGGTTAAATGAAAAGGTGAACTGCTCCTGGCTAATAACCAAGGCCGCATGTCGCGCGGTTGGCCAGAAAAACCATATAACGATTAAGTTGGAAGACTTTGCGCCGTCCTCTTTATTCACCTGATTTTACACCATCAATAACCACCAATTCATTACCTGGACAATCAGAGAAGCACTACGGAACAACGAGAGATAGGTGTGGCATTTCTGTAAATAGATTCGTCAGGATAAATGCCTGGGAGTTTTCATGGTTTTCTTCCTTGCGACATAAAATTATTGTAAATTGTTGGCGAAATGTCCTCCCGCAAGACAAAATCATGAATTTTTTTGAGTGTTAAAAGCGTACAAGTGCCTTAAAAAAGTTTTTTTGATTATTATTATTATTTATTTATTTCCAATGGCAAATTATTGACAATTACAGCAAAATAAATAAAAAGGTTAGAACAATAACACAGAAAGATACTGCAACAGAGTCTATTAATCTAACATGTCTCTAGATTCCCAATAGCGCTCAGTTAGAGACGTCTTACGAAGTGCAGGGCAGCGAGGAAAATGCGCTGCGTCCACGGCTTCACCAATGTTGCAAAGAGTGCAAACCGGAGAAGGAACGATACCAAATCTATTTAGATGCTTCCGCAGACCGTCGTGCCCGGTGGCAAGGCGGAATTCAGCCACCGCTCTATGTCTTGGACTATTGCGCAGATCTAGGAGGGCATTCTTCTAAGAAAAGCCTTGAAAAAGTTTTATCCACGTAATACTACGAGTTACGTGGTGTCAAAAAATATCTTCAATACACTAACAAATGAAAGAATAAGTCAGGAGAAAAAGATGCTGTTAATTGTTAGAAATTTAAAAAATTGTACTACGCATATTTTGCCTGTTTATTTTATAAAAAAAAATAATGCAAATTTATCGTTAAATAAATCGTATTTCAATTAAACATGAAATCTTTTTTTAACTGAAATGTAATATAAAATAAATATCATAGATAAATGTGTTGAGGTAATATTGTTTTATAATTTTCTTTTTCTATACTTAAAAAGTTATCGCAAGAGATAAACATCCTGACTGCAGTTCATCGATAAATTCGAGAAAACAATATTTTATCCTAATTCTTATCGACAAATTTTTCCTTGCGTAAGTTACAACGCCATCAAACAATATAATCATTTTTTAGCCATTTTATAATATCTTTTGTATATTTTATTCTGGGTACCTGTGATATGTGATGTATTGCAAATTATGGTAAATTGCTCCACATTGCACCATATTTTTAAATAATTATGGTAATTCAAATGAGTTTAATAATTTCTTGCTATGGTTGAAAAATGACTTATATTTCATTCACTTTTTTGTTATTTTTATAAATTTACTGAAATTTTTTTTTATTTTATATTCTTAATTAGCCTAAATCCCTCTGTAGGTATAGAAGTTTGTAAAAAAGGATATACTAACTCAGGTGTCGATCTCGTCATAAGATTGCAGTTAAATATTGTAGTTACGAGACTGAATAAATACTGATGTTAAAAATTGTAAGTTTTTTTTCTTTTAACTTCTACTGAGAAATTTAGTTTGTTTGTCACTCAATGGCCATTTTTAGGTAATTAGACCTGAACATACAATTTACAGTGGATTGCGAACATCTGCGTCCACTATCCATGCCCACGTTGGGACTCGAACTCACTAACTGTTGAACAGAAGGCCAGAGCGTTAACCCTTTAGAAATCAGATCGTCTTTGATTCATACAAGTCGGAAACATTGGTCTAATATAAATTATTACTTTTTCTAATAGCGGGCACTAAGTGACTAAGTCTTAATCTCGAAAATTAGTTAGAAACTTTTACTCATATCGTTATCCAGTGAGTACATGTGAACCAAGTTATGGAGGCGAGTAGCATTATCCACGATTCCCCATCACAAACTCGCTTATAGGGTGGGCCACATTTATTCATCATCTGAGGAAAAAAGGCAGAGAAAAGGAAAAGAATATCCATCTTCAAACTGGGATTCGAACCCGGGACCAATTGCTTAGGAGTTAGGAACGTTAATCGATCATCGGTCGACTTTAAACTGCTTTTGTATTCTTCTTTTCAGGTGTTTTCCTTTTCAACAAAACAATATATATACTTTTTTAAGATTTTGTTATTGATTTCATATACCTACGATCTCCAATTAAATTGAGATATATAAAATTGATATCAAAATAGGTATATAAATTAGGTCCACAATTAAATGCATGATATACATTTCTTCATTAAATTCTATTGTTATTTAAAATAATTTTTAATCAATATTCTAGAAAATTTTTAAAAGCATCCTATTTAATGAACTAAGCAGGAAAAGTTAATTAAACCTACTTCTAATAGGAGTCTCATTAAATAAAATTTTTTTATAAGGTTGCATATTCAGAAGTTAAATGCAGATAGATTCTCTGTTGGTAAAGATAATCATATTTTTTTTTTTTTTTTTTTTTTTTTGAGAGCCATTCTTTTTTAATTTCTACACACACAATTTCCTTTCTTTAAAAATTTATTCATAATTTAAAAATTTCCTATCTTTATTAATTCCTTTTAATGGTAGTGATATTTAAATTTAAAAAATAAAGTCTCAAAGGAGTTGGTTTTGACTAACGAATCAGAATCAATCTTTTAATATTTATGTTAATAAGCTTAAAAAACTAAAGGCAAATAGTGAAATTTTTATCAAGATATTTTAATTAAAAAAAAATGAGTTATTTAAAATTACAATATTTCATACTTTTTTATGTTGAAATTTAGGAAAAATTATTTCACATTTTATTTTTCTCAATTATGTTTCAATTGTGTGTTTCCTGTTGTGCACGTATTAATATTTTAAAGAAAGTCTTAATATTCTGTACGAGAAAGAAGTTCATTTAATCTTAAAAAATGTTAGTTTATTAAGTAAAAAAAATTAGAAAAATAATTAA
Source organism: Latrodectus elegans (assembly GCA_030067965.1). Taxonomy (NCBI): domain Eukaryota; kingdom Metazoa; phylum Arthropoda; class Arachnida; order Araneae; family Theridiidae; genus Latrodectus; species Latrodectus elegans. Next base: position 34,437,374 of record CM057812.1, read on the forward strand.
TTTGCTACCTATTATTACGCATACAAGTGAAAAGCAAAGAAGAAATTTGCATGACAAGAAAGAAGATGTTCTGTTATGGGAATGATCAGCTTTTCAATTCACTTATTATTTTCGGCTTTATTTTCATATAAAAAAAGGTGGTTATAGCGACATTTACAATGTGTTAAACTGAAAAAAATTGTACTGTAACTTCTCAGACACAATTTGGTATTAAATAATCATGGTCGCAGTTATAAAGCTGCTACAATATCCAGGGTAAGAAGAAGAAATCTTTACCATCACGTTTCTGAGTTTAACAAATTTCAAGTTATATTTTACCGAAATTGTTTTTCATTATAATACTGATCAATCTCCCATCAGAATGTACAATCATTGTGCTTAAGATGATCATACAGGTGTCATCTTGGATCTCAGTGACCCACTATCACTAACCACAAAAGAGGCAGACATGCGTGATTATCAGCATACGTGTTGATTTCTATCCCAGAGATGGGCTCTATCAGTTAGGTAGAAATAGAAAATGAAAGATAGGAGTCTTCGTAATTTAGGAGGAAGGATCAAGTAGAAGAACCAGCAATACTTGATCTCCACAGATTTCAATTAAAAGGCAATATAATTATGTCTTATTTAACATGCTCGAGCACGCCGCTATTCTCATCCAGATCACTGCGGCCTCTTAGACAGACATGAAAATCAACATATATAATGTTATTTATGACACATTTGGACAAGCCAAGTTCGCTAGCCGACGACTATGCGAAATTAAGTCGAAAGGCTGCGTCTTTCGTTTTAACCAGAGCGCCATGAAGGTGAAAGTACGTCTTTGCTCTAAGATCGCTCCGATAGATGGCACCATCAGAAGATCTACTCCTTTTGATTTTGATCCTCAGGGGGAGGAAATTTTTCCTGACTATTACACCCGTGGCAACTGCTTAACAACAGACCACATGACTTTCGATTCCACAAATTTAATGAGCACGTATATCGTATGTACTAGATTAGTCTTTTGGCAGCATTGGGAATCGAACCCAGCCCTTACGGATGGAAGATTGATGCCCTAACAAATAGATTACCACGGCCCTTAAGTACATAATGAATTATCTAACTTGTCATGAGCTTAGAGTCAAGAAAAATCGCCTTTAACCACAGTTGTATGTATGAGCAGTTCAATGATGCGAGCATGGACTTCATTCTCTGTGCATTTGGCTACCTTGGACTCTATATCAGAGATAGGCAAACGTTTAATGGGAAGATCAACTATGAAACTGAAAGTATGTTCACAGGATCGATTGGCGGAGGAATTTTTATAAGAATTTCATTTTTGATTGCAGGATCATGATGGTCGCATCATGTTTAGCGATATTGTGAAAAACGAATGTTGCCATCTGGTAACCGTCATAATATTCCATCAATTGCCGTGCATTCATCGCTACAGTAAATAAGTTTTAGACTTATTCGCAATGACAGCACTTTAGGATTGAAAAGTTATACGCCTTTTAAATAGTGATAATATAATGTTACGTGTTACCATTTAAATAGCCATTACGTATCTATTGTGCTAAATTAATTAATTATCTCTCTCAAGTCTTGTAATCTACCAGGTTTCAGCTGAATAATGCCAAATTGTATGTTGTCGGACCTTTCATTTTACATTAAAGTTTCCGTGGACTGCCAGCTAATTGGATTTTTTCACATTTTCAGCGCAATAGGCGGAATTGGTGACACCTTATACAGTGGGACACCCAACAAATGTGCCATCACGGCCATGAAAGTGGTTCGGTCTTCGAAATTCAGAAGCAGGGACCAAACAGAAGACCCCGTACTTGACCTGTTACAATAGAACTATCATTTCACGTGGAAGAAATTGCAACCACGATATATTTAACTCACCCCAGTCGTCATTAGAGAACATGACGGGTCTTTGGTTCATTCGAGATTCGAAACCATTACATTCTGATAACGAGAACGAATGCCCTTATCAACAAGCTTCGGAATGGCCACCACGGCCTTTTCGAGGTGTTCCAGATCTATAACCATTTCTTTTGTATAACCTTCCTTTCACCCAAAACAATATCATATACCTGGTCAATGACTGATGAGCTGTTGGATCATCACAATCATTCTGATCGTCACAGTGTAGCAATATATTGAAACTGGATAGCCAGTTATAATACATGCTATCCTGTTCTTGTTTGATTCAATGGTTAGGAATTTAAGAATTCTTGCAGCTAGATATGGTCCTCTGCAGATAATGTAATTCCAATTTTTGATAAAAATTAAATCTTCATTTCTATTTTAATATATTTGCTCGGTAAATACCCTCTTTTTATTTACATTTTATCCTGGTAAACAATTTTAAATAACAAAATTGTTGTTATATAACATTTATTTCTAATTATTTTTATCTTCATCTTTGAAAACTTTGCATTATCTTTCTAATTTATTAAATATATTCTGAAAAAAATTTAGTAGCAACAGATTTTTTTCTTTTTTAAATTAAATTTTCTATATTTATAGTAAATATAAATGCGTAGTGATTATTAATTTTAGTGAAAAAATTTATAATAAAAGGTGTTTATTAAAAAAAATTAACGTGAATTCAGTATCTATAAAATGAATCAATGTAAAAAAATGTATTATAATATTGTTAGCGGAAAACTCAGAGTTTTGCTTTACAAACAATTTTGTATTTCTTAACAGTGGCAAATTCTCTGATAATATTAAATACATTTACTCATAAAAATTTTTTTTTCAAAATTTAAGAAAAATTTATTTATGTAAAAAGAAATGCAAAAGATTTTATCAATTGTCCACAAAAATTTTACTCATTTAAAAAAGCGGATAAAAATATCTAAAAACAATCACTGTTTTGCGTATGAAAAAAACAACTTTTTACGAAATAAATGAATTACTTATAAGTATTAGAATTTTTATAACCACTCTTAGAAACTCAAGTTTTATACATTAATGATTATCATTCTTATAAAGAAATTTGCGAATGTTTTACATTTATTTCTAAAATTTACTTCTATATACAAAAAGATGATTTTAAATTGTTTTTACAAAATAAGAAGGATGATAGTACCCATCCAGACAAACAATAAATTACCATCGAATGTAGGCTCACAATCCACACTGAGAGGCAGAAAAGTGAAATTAGACTTCCAACCTTAACTTACAACAGTGAGGGAAAGTGAATGAACAATACCAAGAAAGTTGCCCAATCATTTTTTTATCACAACATTTAACATATTATATATCATAATACAATCATACACAAACATAATATATTCATGCACAATCATATTATATAATGAACAATACCACTATTGCACAAATTTGTGTTACAGAAAATGTACTGAGTATTTCTCAACCAGTGGTGTGGTGTATTTTACAGGAAGAACGCATGCACCCTTACCGCATGCAAATAGTGAAATCTTTGCACACAAATGATAATCTCTATCTGGCAGACTTAGTGCAAGAAATGTTGACGATGAAGAAAAACAATTCCCAATTCTCTGCATTAGTATTATTTAATAATGACTTCTAATTCAACAACGAAGGTATTTAACATGTAAAATCAACATTTGTTGTGTCATCTATCCGCTAAATTACGCCACATAAACAGCAACAAGAATTTTTTGTGAAGGTTTGAGTAGGTATCCTTGGTTACCTGGAGGCTCTTACATCATGCAAGATAGTTCGATCGCCGCAACAAATCGTATTTTCTTGGTACAAGTGCTTCCAATTTTAATGAATGCTGTTCCGCTTCTGATGCAAAGAGACATGTGTTTTAAAAACGATGGAACAATAGTGCATTTTTCTCTCACGATCCGTAATGTCTTCAAGGCTACATATTCAGCAAAATGGATTGAAAGTGCCGGATCTGTGGCTAGATAAAAGTTCTTTTTCATCTTTTTGATGAAAAGATCAGAAAGAATTTGACTGTCTTCCTATAACTGATGACATTTGTACAACGACATGCGACATTTTAAGATTTTTTAAGAGTTTTTCTTTATATAAATCTGACCATCTGACCCCATTGATTTCGTTCATTCTCTTTCCTAACTATGAAGAAAGTTCAATTCGAAAATACATATTATATATATAAATATATATATTTACTTGATTTTCAGATGAGTAGTTTTCCAAAGATCAGTTTTAATTTTAAGCATTAATAACATATTTCACTGTTTAACTGCATAAATAATAATTTTCTTCTAAATAAAAATTATAGCTGAATTATTTGGAATTTTCAAAAAGCTATACTTAACTCTAAATATATTCAAAAACCTTTTCTTAAAATTTATGTATTCAAAGGAAATTTATATAAGCAATTATCAAAGTCGTGAAAACAGGTTAAATGATTATAAAAATTATGGTAAATTAGTGAATACTAGTAAAATATTTTATACACTTCATGAACATTAAAATATAATACTTAAATTATGACAGCATATGCATAAAGCTGGAAGACATGGTCGGTAAAGCGAAATTGTCGACAGAAAAGCTGAGTGAAAAAGATAGACTGGTATTGAAGTGTTTTGAAATATCTAAAATGCAAACAAATGCAACGAAATTGACACATTCAGTATCTGGAATCTCCAATGATTATAGTTAAAGGGCACTTTGATGAAGCGAAATTTATGGCAGAGCATTAAAACCAAAGTTGAACTTGTCCCATAAATTAATGCCAAACGTCTTCTACTGTATTGTCATACTCCAAATCGTATGTAAATAGAACACCAGATCTAGCATACGAATCATTATTGTCTTTTTCCTGTTGTCAAATATGGAGATGAATATGGGTAGCCATCTCGTAGTTTTCTGCTAGACCAATCGGAATCTTGAAAGGAAAGATCACTGGAAAGAAATATTGAAGCATTTGAGCTGACTACGTCCATCCTATAATGCAAACTTTGTCTTCAGTAGGAGAGAGAATTTTCGAAGATGGGAACTCTGATTCCTATAGTGGAACTTGTGCAGTCATGATTTGATGAGCAAGTTAACACCAGCGTGACTCCTACAATCAACCTACATCAATATAATTGAACCGTTGTATTCTATTTTAGAGCGTTCAATGCGGAAACAGTACCAACCATCAATATATCTCTCAGAACTTTCATAATATCTACATGATGAATGGAGCAATTATCCTCGAAACACTATTTAGCACTTGTAAGAATCGAAGAACACTAGCAGAATCCAAGATGTACAGAGCATTTCAAATGTAGTTCTTAGCCATAGCAATAGAAAATTCCTTAAACATCTAGTAGGTTTATAATATTTTGCTAAGCATCTGTACAAAGAACCATTTATAAGTATGATGTATGGCCCCTTTATTATAAATTGCAGTTAGAATTCTCCAAAATAAGCGATTTATACAAGTGCTAAATTATTAGTGGAATTATGTACCGTTTTTCTAGGAGATATTGTAAAAGTTCAGCGGTACTAGTATAAGGTACTGATTTCGAATTAAAATCGCTAAAATAGACCGTAATAAATTACTTATGTTGTGGTCGGTGACTAAAAATCTGCTTCGGGTGAGCCCAAGGTAGATTTTTAACGTAAACTTGGTTTTTATCTAATCATGATTGTGGACAAGTGTCACTGTATGAATAGGTGCACCACCTGCTGAAGAATCATAGTATATTTTGTATTAAAATATAGACCTGGTTACCAAAATTTCACTATAATTCTCACTAGGGATAATTTTTTTCTGTGTAATGATTGGTTCATCAGAAAACCACGACATGGCAGCAAAAATAATGACAGTTCCACATTTATTTTTTACATATGGAAGAAGACTGTAATGATCGTACTATCTTGTAGGTGTTCTTAAACGTGCACCCAACCAGTTGTATTAAAAATTGCGAAGGATGATTCGTCAGATCATATTATTTTCTTTCTACATTCGGGCAAGTTTTGTGAGCATCACACCACTGCAGACGATTCTTGGCATTAACATCTGCCACAAGTGGCTTGGAAACAGCTACTGTGGCCACAAATCTTCCGTTTATGAAATTGCATCTAAACTGTGATCATTGTGACATTAGAGAACCAAGATACTCATTTTTGTTGCAATTGCTTCTATTAGAATCCGCTTCAATATCTGTCAATCTCTTGCACGAAGATTTTCTTTCATCCACTAACTTGTTTTATTCAGCTGGTCTTGCCACGTTATGCATATCATGAGTTTAGACACCATACCTCTAAAAACGGTTAAAAGAGGGGATGTTTTGGTCACATTTGCTCTTGTTGTGCAAGCTCTTACTAATTGATCTCTTTGAAAATTTGAGATGTTTACACTTTTGAAAAAATCTGAGATTTACAAAACTTATAAAGCTACCACCTGCTACTCCAATCTACTCTCATTTCTATTTATAAAAGACTGTAGAGATCTATTATTATATTTTACGCTTAAGAAACGCATTAAAAATATTCCTTTTACTCCCACGTTTTCCCATTACCTTGACAACCACACACACATATATATTTACATTTCAAAATGTTCAATAAAAGCTCGTAAATAAACTCGTATAATAGAAGAAAATCACAGTATCATATACATTCTTTAAATAATCCCAAATATTTCAGAAAAATTTGGACAAGGCATTTTCTGACATTTTAGACTTTTATGACACGTCGACAGAATAATCAGGACATTCATGAGATGTTTCAAAGCTGTATAGTGTCCTGTGGTCAGTAGTAAGAATCTTAGTATAATACGTTCTGTTGTTACCATAAAATATTTGGCTTTTAAGTAATGTGAATGCTTATGAAATTTATAATGAAAACTTCTGTTTAATGTTCTGTTTGTAAAACCGAAAAAGAAGTTGAATATTTCTATGCATCTTATACATAAAATATACAATTTCCTTTTTCAACTGTTTCTAAGGTCACAATAAATTATTTAATTCTTTTGACAATGATGGCAGCGTTATAATAGCTATTGAATAAATAGTAAATTTTAAATTGAATCGTTAATAACTATCTTCGATAAACAGTATTTATGTAACAAAAACTGGAAAAATACGCATATTTGTATTCAAAATAATAAAAAAAATTAATGAATGTTATTTTATCGGATTTGCCATTTTTACAACTTTTCTTATCGTTGACTCAAAACAAAATGATTATTTAGGTAGCTGAGAATAGTTAAACACGACAAATAGTTAATAATTATTTCATATCAAGATAAGTACGTTATGATGTGACTATTTTGGAGTTTTATTTTAATAATTGAAAATGGAATACCTTTTGTTGAAAACTTAAGAGCATCACAAATAGAAACTATACTTTACGTAACATGTCCGGAAGTTTTCAGTTCAAAATTTCAAATGTATGTATATATATATATATATATATATATATATATATATATATATATATATATATATATATATATATATATATATATATATATATATTCTTTTGCTTATATTTTTATAATTTCTTAGCATACGATATCATTTTTTGTCAAGTTCCTTTCTCACAAATATTAAAATAGTTGATATACTGCACAATATTAATCATTGTTTTGACGTTTGTAATTAAATTCATTTAAAAATAAAACAGAAAAAAATAGCAAAACTTATATAAATATAAATAAAACAAAACCTATTTGTGTATCAAATCAACTGATCTCTTTTTATTCTCGAATCAATCACGGCTTAAACACATAATAATAATTTTTTTCAAATATAAACTACAGATACATATAAGCCTTCTTATGTATATAGAAGTAAATATAATAGAAATCATTTGAAACATTTTTCAAATAAACATTCTACTTTACTCAGTGACACGACAGCCCATAGAGGGCCTAGGTCTATCGTGCCTATATTTGTTTCTGTAAACGAGGGCTATGAACTGGAAGCATATGTCCCTGTTAGGTGGTCAGCCTAACGCAAAATCGCCAGGATTTAGTTCCTAAGCATGCTTGGTACTCAATTTTATTGACTTACTGAAGTTTAAAACCTAAGTCGACCTCACCAAACCCAAGAACTGAATCCCGATCTTGTGCCTTGGGAATGCGAATCGCTACCACCGCTCCACTGGGTTTCCAAATAAGCATTTTGTTCCTGATATAAAATGTAGTTCTGTAATATGCATATGTCCCTGTTAGGTGGTCAACCTAACGCAAAGCCACCAGGATTTAGTTCCCAAGCGTGCTTGATACTGAATTTTATTGATTTAAAGTTGAAAAGCTGAGTCGACCTCACCAAACCCAAGATCCGAATCTTATGCCTTGGGAATGCAAATCGCTACCACTACTCCACTGGTTTTCAAATGAGCATTCTGTTCTTGATATAAAATGTAGTTTTGTTATTATTCCACTTATAAATCAAGAAATTTAATAATTGCAATATCTTGTTTGTAAATGAAAGAAATATTATCAAATTAACAGAATTATATTATGTTGATCAACTCAACTTTAGATTTGCTATATAACATTCATATTTTAAAATAAAAATAATATATTTATCTGTATGGCAACTTTATATTGATATTTTTAAACATTATAATGTGATTTCTTTAAAATTATTACATTCTTGCAACAGGGTTAGATACAAGTAGACGTGATACAGATAGTATATATATCAACAATTGTTCTTTATAATCTAATTTATGGACACTTTTTAAAATTGAAAACTTACAATTTTTAATTGATTGACCATGACCTATGCTTAATGAAAAGCGTTTTAAGTATTCCGATTACATGTGAAAGTAAAAGTTCAAGATATGTCTCGATTTGGCTACGAATGGGACTGAATATTAAGTTTCCTGTTTCTCACACATACACAAAATTATATATTACAATTGAAAATTTGTTTTAGTTATTTAAGATACTATTAAACAGAAGCATCAATACCGGTTGAGAATAAGCAAGTAGTTTTCGACTTTACTAAATACATTATGTATTGAAATTAATTAAGAAGTAGAAAACTGAAAAGTTAATATTTTTTATAATTTCTGAGATTAATATTGACAGTTTTCTGGGATTTGTTTTCTTTTCCTATGTCCCCTTTATTTGCAAGAGCTTTTACATTCATAGTAAAGCTGCACAATCATCACCTATCAGTCACTTATGAGTTGCAAAATGTTAGCAAGTAGACAAAGAAGATCTCATCAAAATTTTATTGCAATTATACATGATTGTCCTTTTAAATGCGTTAAAGAGTAGAAAATAATACTCTTCTATTTCTTCTATGGAAAAATGAATAGCATTCTTCTTCTCTCAAGCTTCAAACTAGAATATGTGAGAAATACAAGAGCAAATCAAGCGTTAATCAAAATTCCTTCCACCAGTCATAAATCCTGCGACTGGTATCTACTAGTAAAAGTGAGTTCTAATCATTATCAGCAGTTAGACTATCATCAACAGTTGAAAAAAAATCATCCGCTGTAAGCAAATAATCCAACATCTGATAAACAGCAAACATTACTTCACAGAATAATTGTTTTTGTTCGTTCAAAGGACATCCGAAGATAACTACAAAACTTCTTAGGTTGAATGAAATGTAGAACAACAAGAGATTATAGTCATGATCCAGCTTTAAATATGATTAATACATAGTTTTGATGTTAACAGATTGGCGAATATCATAAGCAGAGAAGCTTTTGTTCCAGCAGTTCAGAAGGATATGCTAAGTTAACTAAAAAGCAATTTATGGAAAATTTAATAAATGATTTAATTGTATTTGTGTGTGTTATCCCAAAATCCATTAGAGACAACTGCGTGAAAAAATAGCGCTTTATCACATAATAAACTCGCATCTCTAGAGGGCATTTATTCTTAGCAGTAAGTGAGAAAAGCTCAATTAAAACAGATTCTTCTCAATAGTTTAATACCCAAATAATATCAGATATCAGAACATGCAGATATATCTATTAGAGATATATACTATTCTGTAGTACTTTTAATATTTTTAAGATTCATCATAATTAATAATAATTTTAGATTCATTCAGGTAATTTTTAAGATTCATAATGATATTAAATATAATATTACAAATTAAAATAGATTTAATTTTTTTTTACTATTTAAAGATAAAAAATTGCAATGAAAATTACAGAGAAATGAAATGTAAAATATATATATTTTACACCTCACTTGACTTTAACTTTAAAAAAGTCACAGTGTCATAGCAATGACACAGAAAATGCAAATAATTTTAAACATATAAAGAAGGTATGTTTTCTCCAGAAAAAAACTCAACTTCATTTTCAATAAATAAAAAAAAAAATCGTTCAATATTAAATTTTAATATTTTCAACTTTTATCAATCAAATAAATATCTTTTTCATTTTATTTTGTTATTTAACTTGTCTTTCAAATTTTCGTTAATTCTCTTTTCACATTTCTGTGAAAATTTAAAAAAATATATTTCTTAAAATTTTTTTTCCCTTTAACAAAAAAATATCCTAAATAAAAAAAATTATTCAATAAAAATAAATTAAAAGAAATTATTTTTCTTTAAATTAAATTTGTTTATCAAGCATAATAAAACTATAAGAAAATATCTTCATGAAATATTAAACATTTTTAAATTTTTGATAGAATGACTTTTGATATCGAAAAATAGCTTTCTAGCAAGATATAAATTACTTTGACAAAAATTCACTATTACAACTGCAATTCTAATTTTCTTTTTATGTTACTTTAAATTATTCACAGATTATCAGAATTTATGAGATTAAGAATTCATGTAATTGAAATGTAATTCACAACAATTTTATCTTGCAAGTATCTAATGATTAAAAACATAAAGAAAAAATAGATTACTTACGATAAATATATGATTATATATATATATATATGGTTTACCATTACTTGCAAATTTGTGTCTGGAAATAAAAAATTTTGATGAAAATGTATTTAGAAAATAATAAGATGATAAAACATTCCTTAAAATAACTTTATTTGAAAAGCATAAAAACTTTTTTCAAACAGAAATTTTCCAAAAATTGTTATTTCAAAAACTCTAAAGTTCCTTACTGAAGAAAAATATCTAGTACATCAGTACTGAACCAAATATCTGTATTTCAGTACTGAACCAAAATATCTGTATTTTAGTACTGAACCAAAATGTCTGTATTTCAGTTCTGAATCAAAATAGCTGTGTCTCAGTGGTTAATGAAAGGAAATACAGACTTCGGATTTATAACAGCGGAAATCATTGTCAAAAATATACAACACAGTAAAGTATTTCGTAGAAATTTAATTGGTATTTTTTACATATTTTGTTAAAAAATATATTAATAAACTAGAATTTAAAAAAATCACTTACTAGTTTTAGTTGCTTAAGACGAATGTATGGATGAAGAGATAGATGGTTTTATATAAACCCCATTTTCATCAATTATTGATCCAAACACCTCCTGAAATCTATAAATTCATCAAAGCCTTGACAAAAGTTTCTCTATTTATGAGAAATTAGTTAAGAAATTTTATAATTTTCAAAGGGTGGCCTCACAAACATTTTTTACTGTTTGTCAAGCATTCTCTCCTGGCCTTTTCCAACGAAAAATCTAAAAAAAAATATTGTCTTAATGGAACTGTATTGCCATACAAGATCAGTATAAGTAAAAGAATTTGTACAACTATACTCAGCGCAATGCAAAATTAATAATACTATTCAATACAGACTTTACAAATTAAATACCTATAGTGTAGAATTTTGAAGACATTTGTCGAATAAATGTTCCCTTTGAAAAAGGAAAGTAAGGAAAATAACATTTTAATTAAATGAAAATTGATGAACAGTATTAAATAGCTACAGATGATACTGACAATAAACAAAAAGAGTCAAAAGACTCATAAGTTTCTGGAATTCGTCACAGCAATATGTTCCCATTAAGCTCTCTGACAGAAACACTTCTTTAGTCCTTTTATCAACGGTGATTATGAGACTATAAGTCTAAAGGTCAATTTCTAACTCTTCCATTGGTCCAGCAAGTTGATTCGTTCTCAGAGTCCCTCGTTGGAAAGAGCTTATCTTGTCTTAATCAAAAACAAATAATTTCCCATGTTTGTAGGCACCCGAACAGTGTAAATAATTTTTGCTCAAAATTTGAATTAAACGGAGTAGATTAAGCAATACAGAGTTTATTCACAATGTGCGTCGCTTAGTGTGAATGTTTCTCATGTAATGTCTGACCATCGTAAAAAAACTTGCCCTTGATAAATTACTCATTTAAAAATCCATACATTACCTGGGAAAATAATGAATCATCCGATTCAGCTGGCTGATACTATTGGAGCACTTACAAATGCTGAGTTACAAAATTGCCGTGAAGATTTGGTTGCATTAAATAAAATAGAAAAGAGACAAAGCCCAAAAGTATATAATGGAATTTAGGACACTTTTTCTCTGGTACCTCTCATTCGGTTAACCCTTTTTATTTCACATTATTTTATTATAAAGTAAATGTATTTGGTAACGCAAAAGTATCTTAATTGTAATAGAAAATAACTAAACCACTTTTTGACGAAGTTACCATAAAATAATATATTTAAATACGGCAACCCTTAATGATATTATGAAAAAACAAATATTTATCTTTCATCCCTTATTTCTTGACCCATTCCGCATAATTCATTGACTACGAAACAGAAAGAGACTGTTAAGCAATTATAGAAGTACCACATTTAAACCTCACAGATTAACTTTCAGACGTAGTGGTCTATATTCATGTACCACAAAGTGGAAACCCAAACATTCTAAGCACTCAGCCAGAAAAATTTGTATGTAGAAAACTGAAAATCAATATCAGTCTGTACTTGCTCAGCATTAGGTGGTATCAAACGCTTGACTTTCTACTCTCAAGAGCGCTGATCTGTGATTCAATATTGTGAGAAAGTTTCACGAACTTTCAATTTTTACTTCAGTGCATGCATACATTAAACAACTGTGTACAACAAAATTATATCGAACACAAAAGAAGCTTTCCTTGAAGATTTCTTCTAAGATAGCAGAACAGGCCATCGAACGGAGCTGTGGCCTTCGATCCAATAGGGTTTGAATCCCACCTCTAATTGGAGACTTGTAATGGGTTGGTATAATCGGGGAACTCAGATGAAGACAGGAATGAATTTGTACGGTTATAAAATGGTAATATGTTATGTGGCCGTGTATTATATAGCCTTCTTAAAGAGGGACAAATAACCATCGATCTCAAAAGGTGTTGTGATACTGATAATTAATGTCATTTAAAAATAATAATGCAGAGAGAGTTGCTTACGTCTCAGATCAAGAGGTAACTGATTGCAAATTACACAACGGCTCTGGACAGGAGAAGTTCGGAATGCTCCAGAACAGATTCGTACAACTTAGTGATGAACAGGGTCTAATTTGCGCAAAACCGATGATTTGGCTGATTCATAAACTACGCTACCATAGTCAATTCGAGATAGAATAACTGACTGATGTACTCAAAGTAATGCTTTACGATCAGTACCCCAAGTGGTATTAGAAAGAACTTTCAGAATATTTAGAGATTTTTTGCATCATTTGCGCAAATCTAAGATATGTGGTAGAAAGGTTAACTTTTTATCAAAAATAAGCCCAAGAAATGATATCTGATTAACTACGGGAATAGTTGTGCCTGATATCTTAATTTCTGGATCAGGATGAGACCCAGTGTTTCTTCAAAAATGGATACAATTGCTTTTAGAAGTGGACAAAGTATGCCCATTTTCATTACACCAAGCAACTAGATTATTGACAGCAGTTTGTAATTGCCGTTCAATCAGTCGCATATTGGAACCTTGACAAGAACTTCGGAGGTCATCAACATATAATTTTCCATGGACAGATGGTTGCAATACATGAAGAATGTTGCTGAGGCAAATATTAAAAACAGTAACACTTAACACACTTCCCTGAGGAACCCCCTTTATATTGGATAAATGGATTAGGCAAAACAGATCCTATACGGACATTAAAAATGCGAGAACTTAAAAAACTCTGAATAAAAATGGGTAAACTTCCTCTGAAATTAAAATTATACAAAGTTTGAAGAATTTCATAATGCCATGCCTTATCATAAGCTTTTTCTATGTTGAAAAATATAGACACCAAATGATGTATCCGTACAAAGACATTCCTAATTTGTGTTTCTAGGTATGCAATATTGTCCAGAGTAAATCGACCTTTCAGGAATCCACTTTGGTGAAGTGATATATACTGATTGTTTTCAAGTACATAAACAAGGTGGGCATTGACCATACGCTCCAAAGTTTTAGCAAGGCAACTTGTGAGAGCGATTGGACGATAATTCTGAGGATTAGTTGGATCTTTCAAAGGTTGAAGAATTGGAATAATAATAGCTTTGTTCCAGAAACTGGGATAGTCATGTTCATTCCATATTCTATTGAATAGAAAAAGAGTGTTTATTAAAGATTCGTGATTAAGATGACAAAGCATCTTATATGAAATACCATCTGGTACCGGACTATTATTTTAGTTGGGACAGGGTTCTCTGCAATTCCAGCAAAGATAAATTGCAATTATATGGATGTGTGGCTTTATCATGAAACTTTATGGGTTTCTTTTCAGCTTGCTCTTTGGTTCTGAGAAATTTAGGATCATAAGAGGCTGGACTAGATACCCTTGCAAAAGTTTCACTTAAAAAATTGGTAACAACATATTGAGAAGAAATTGTGTCAGCTCCTGTACGTAGTATTGGGATACGGAATTCCCTATATAAACCACTGGAAGCTTTAACTTTCTTCCATAACTCTTTGATGGAAGTTAATGATATGATGGAGGAAACATATCTTATCCAAGATTCGTTTTGACTATTTAGCCGTACTCGACGAGCAAAAGCTTTAGCTTTTTTGAAAGCCATGAGGTTTTCCACTGTAGGGCACCTGCGAAAAACAGTCCACAACTTTTTTTTTACGATACTTGGCACTCATCTTCTATATGAGTCCACTTTATATCTTCTATATGAGTGCAAAAACCTCGACAGTTCCACGAAACGAAGGTTCCCATTAACCTAAGCTGAATGCTCCGACATTGGAGCACGACATCTGGGATTCAGGTGAATCCCCCTTTAGGAGTGTTTCATCATCTGATGGGTCTACGTTCTTTATATCTGTCTTAGAGGCAGTTGAGCTTCTTTTACTCTTTAAATATGATTTATGGAGCCCTTCTTTTGCATTCTTTAATTTTAGGGATCTTTGAGACTTAGATTTTTCAAAAGACAGTAAAGAAATTCCTTTCAGAATAAATGAGGCATTTTATTAGAAATATTTGAAGATAAGTTTAGAAAATTTAAGAAATCTGTTTGGGTACTACAAGATTTCATGACTTTTTTAATTGCTTGTGAATAGCTAATACTTTGATTGGGGTACGGGATGACACTGTATGCCTGGCTTCAGGATAAGATAAGCTTTGTTTTATTTTCACAGTAATAATTTTCTTTAGTAATATCCAAGTTGAGCATGACCGGAAGTACGAGGGATGTTCACCACTGCAGTTGACACATTTTTCTTATAATTAACACTGATTACTGTCATGTCCCACAGATGCACATCGAGCACAAGTCAAATGTTCCCTATAAGTAGTTTTTGCATGGCCAAATCGCTGACATTTAAAGCAACGTAATGGATTTGGTATGAAGGGGCGAACACTACAATTTAGGTAACCAGCTTTAATAGATTGAGGTAATATAGGAGTAGCAAGCGTGAGTATAAGGTGTTTAGTTCTTATAATTTTGCCCTCTCTCCTGATTGTAATGCGCTGCACATGTTGTACTTTTTGGTCAACGAGATTATCCAAAATTTCCTCCTCTAAAATATTAAATAGATCATCTGCTGAAATTACTCCCCGTGTAGAATTTAATCTACTATGAGGAGATACTATAGCATCTATATTTTCAAGGCATTTTAGTTTTAGGGTGGCTTTTGCCTGCTCAGTTGATACAATTTCAAGTAAGAGATCATCAGATTTCACCTTGCAAACATTTTTGACATTTCCAACTGTACCAATAAGACTCTTATTAATTAAGAAAGGGGAAAAATAATCAAAATTGTCCTCAGTTCTTTTAATAAAAGTGAGGAACAAAATATTTCTGATCCTGTATCATTTGTTGCTTCATAGGGAGTAAAGAATTAGGAGTACATTCCAGAGAAATAGGTTAATTACTTCAAGGCCTGACTGCACCACCCACCATCGAGCCCAACAAGGGGATGAAGTATAACTGCATCTGTGCTAGCCAGACCTTATACGGTTTCAATATATCTCAAACGTGGCCTCCACCCTTATTGAGTCACACAGCAGATATATGATCGCTTGATCAATGGGATCTGATTGGCATGATGAGAACCACAACATACCTCCCGTTTACCTGAAGCAGAAACCAAAGTAATGTATTGGTCTCTGAGAGCATCAATCACCAGAATCCTCCTTTTCAGGGACACGGGTATCCACGCACGGTAATCACGCGTGTGATTTAGTCCCCAAGAGAAGCTAATAGCAACAGGGCGGCAATAGCTACTCAAGGGGAGCCCTCAAACTCTTACAATGCAACCACAATGAGGGAGAAAAGGAAGAAAAAGCAGAAGAGGAGAGGGGAGAAGAAAAGAAAGAAGAGGACAGTTCACTAGGGTACCTCGGGATTGTGATTCCCGTGTTTAAAAAAAGGAGGTAAACCCCCTGAGGGGGAAAACATTGGTTATAATGTAACTGCTGATAAGAGCAGTAGTTCACATTCTGTATTAGCAAATTGATTTATAATTACTTATGTATACTTATTAACTAACATAATGCATTTTAATAAATTTTTTATCTAAATATAAATAAATAAGATTTTTTAAATTAATCTAAAAGATAGCAAGTTTTTTTTATTAATTTCTATATTTTATTTAATTTTTTCAATAAAGTAATAAGCATATTTTAGGTAATATATATCTAGTTATTCTAAAGTAATGACAACTATATATATAGTTTGTTAGGAGTATATAGTTTATACTGTTTGTTAGAAGTATACTGTCTGTTTTACTACTATACATATATTTTATACTAATAATGCAAATACACACAAATAATATAGGATAAAAATTAAATTAATGTAATTTAATTTTTCTTGAGTGTATTATATATGAAAGATTATATACTCGCGCGTAACTCTCAACTTTTTTAATTATATGTTGAAACACATTTTACTGTCATTAAATTGAAAATAATATAGTAATTTTAATTTAACGTGTAGCAATATGCATTTACTTTTTTATCATATAATATAAAAAGTTCAAGATAAAGTTTATATAAGGAACATTAGATACGGTATCTGGTTAACCACTAGTAAATATGTAGTTTTTCTTCAACGCTATCAAATGCCGATTTCGATTCTACGTGATTCTATGTGAATTTAAGGTAAAAATATTTTTTATCTTTTTACTGTTTGACCATTAGAGGTCATTAAAAACAATTAATAACATAAGGAAAATTCACTTAAAGGAAATTTCATTTTATAGTCCTTCATTATACAGCTTGTATAGTTTCGTGAGGTAAAAATGTTTTGTTTGAATAGAAATCTCGATATAAATGAATACTGAATATGGAAAAGGTAATTTAGCGTAGCGAAATTGCATACTAATTATTTGTACGCTAAAAATACCTACACTGTCTGCTATACTTCTATACATATTTTATACTAACTTAAAATAATACAATTGCACATAAATATTATAGAATAAACATTAAATTAATGTAACTTGATTTATCTTGAGTGTATTATATAACTTTTTACAAGTTAATTTAGTTATTTTTCTAAACTATTATTTTTAAATATGATATTACTTATTAAAATTGCTACATCAGGAAAGATTACAAATAAATGAGTGAAATTCACACACACACACACACATTGGAAACGTATATTAAGGTACCCGAACACGACGTTCAGAGCACTTTTTTTAAATACACTCTGCATATATACATTCTAACGATTTTTTCTTAATTCACTTTAGAAAACATTAATATTGAGCTTTTAAAATTTGATATATTCCAATATTATTTTTCAGAAATGTTAAATATGTATACAATTTCAAGCATTTTTTTAAAAAAGTTTTAAAAATGCTACATCAAAAACTATTAAACATATTTGAAAAAGAAATTAATACCGTATAATCTATAGGTTGTTATCTAGAGCATGTACTAAAATTTTAAGTTTTTGATAAAAAAAAATTAAAAAAATTACAGCCAGTTGAATATTTATACTGAAATTTTAGCCAAAATTTCTATGCCATTATTCGAATAACAGGCCATAATTTGGGAAATATTTTAGTGATTAAAATTCTTTTAGTACATTCCCTAGAAAACAATATACAGATCACGCTCATGAAATTCCATAGTGATATTATAAAAATATTTTGAGTTATCGTTTTTGAAGCGTGCAAATTATAGGTAAAGAAAAGCCAGTTCTGAGAAAATCGCATTTAAAGATTAAAGTGTTGTGTCTTTATAAGAAATTCTCATATTTTCTGATGAATTTTTTATTTGATTTTCTGATTGATTTTCGGAACAGTAATTATTTTATGTATTTTTTAAAAGCTTACTAAACTTATATTTTAAAATTAAACACTGCTTAAACTAATTTTTAACACCATTCTGGCCCTTTAATCGCCCATTTCCTGTCCTTTTAAATTGTCCTCTTTTGGTTTCTTAATCTTTACGAAATCCTTTATATATCGGAATCTAATTAATGTAGAGAGACAAAAACAAACCTGTTTTAGAAAGCTATTTAAATTTCTTATTTAACGAAAGAATAAAATAAATTCATCATTTTTGGTCGAAATTGACGTTTTTAACGTGTACGGACGGGTACCTTAAACGAATAAAAAATCATTACATTTTCAGAAAATGTAGCGATCCTATGTTCTCAGCACTTAAAACAGGTACTCCCACGGTAACAACATTTAAGCACCAAGTCTTGTGGAGGAAAAAACTCGGATGTACAGTTATAGCATGTCACTTTATGCTAACTGTGTTCAATTGTAAAGACTGGTAAACACTAACATGCTATTTGAAAGATAATTATTGAAAAGACAATTTAAGTTGGTGAAAAATTATATTCTAAGCAGTGAAATAATAAAATGTAATTCACAAGGAAGGTCAAGAACATAGTACAACATTCAATAAAACATTGTCTTGCTGAACTGTAGCGTTAGACAATGGAGATAGGGCAAAATCAAGGGTCTTAACACTCAAGAAATACAATGGCTGCTGCTTAAAGTGCATAAGATGCGAACAAAAGACGATCGTTAAACAAAGGCGTTGAACAAAAGGCATCTAACAGCATTTCATACCATTATTCTAGCAGTAAAGCTTGTATAATATTGTCGAATACATATTGGCAAAAAACATAACAAGAAAATGCTTATTGATATATAGGGTGATTCTAAATTGTTTTTACAAATTAAAAGAGGTGATAGTACCCATCCATACAAGCAATAAATACATAGGGACATAGGGTTGCATTCCACTCTGAGAGGCAGAAAAGGGGAATTCCCACCTGACAGTGCTTTCCCAACACTTACAACAATGTTGGGTACGCGAATGAATACCAAAAGGTTCACAATCACATTTATTGTCTTGTGGAAACCTCACAGCAAATGCTCAAAATACAGCCCATATGTGTCGCTGCACAGTTAACACTGGCGTAGGAACGACTAGCGTACAATCTCGAAGATTCCTGGTGCCGTATTAATTTTGCCCCTGGCAACAACGATTATAACCACGAGATCTTCACTTGAATCCACAAGCGTCAAATACACTATAGATTTCATGTGCCCCAGAATGAAAAATCCAGTGGGTTGAGGTCCGGTGAGCGAGAAGGCCAAGCCACGAGTCTGTTACGTCCAATCCATCATGCGGGATAAGAGGCATTCGAAAAGTGAGTTACAGACCGTGATGGAAAAATGTGCTGGGACTCCATTGAGAAAGAACCACATGTCTCTCAGGATGGGAAGTGAAACAACCTGCAATAAACAGTAAAGCATTTGTTTCAATAAGTTACGGTATATTGCGTCAGTCTGGCACGATGTAAGGGCTTACCAGGTAATCACCAAAGATACCTGCCCAGATGTTCATGGAATATTTCTCCTGGTGTCTACGAGGGGTTGTATAATGGGCATTGCTGTCTAAACGTTTTGATTGCGTTTATAAAGGACAACGTCTACCCTAATTAGCTTTCTCCGGTAATTAATAATAGCGAAATATTGCTTCTTCTCCATATGGTAAATTCGTGATAGATTCTTGATGTGTTTCTACTTTTCTGCCTCTCAGAGTGTAATGTAACCCATTGTTCTTATGTAATTATTGGTTGCATGAGCGAAGTTCTCCCTCCTTCTAAATTGGAACTGGTAATCCGTTGTGAAAGAATTTCTATTTCGTAGGTCTTAGAGGAAAGAATGCGATAACACTATGTTAGATGCTAATTTTAATTTATTTTCTAAGCATCATATAACAAATTACCTTAAGAATCAAATATAGCTTGTGAACCCGATCAATATATTCATCAGAGACAGGTGTATCAAATATTCAGAAGAATTACATATAAAGTTGGATTAAGAAGCCCAAACAAATATTTAATCATTGTCATCAGAGACATCATTGAGATTGATGTCTCTGATAACATAGCACTTATTAATAAAATGGCTTGAAAAGCCAAACTAATTGGTTATTTTGACAAAAGGAGACATGCGTCTCTACGAGTGAAATAATGCTAGATTTAAGTAGGCTTAGGGAGCCTAAAAAAAGCCATTTTCTTTACAAGGTGAGGTCCTCTCTGTCCTGCAGCCCCGCAGGAATTCAATTCCAAACTAAAAAAAACTCCTTCTCCTCCTCGATCGTAAAATGTGGTGGGGTAGAGGAAGTAATGCCCGGATGTCGTCTCAAGAAGCTTCCGACTTTCACACGTCTCCCCAAAAGAAGCACATTCGTTGCCAAGGGACAATGTTGCTGCACCCAAAAGAACAAGAGAGGGTAAAAAACAAAGATAAAAACACAACCACCAAAACTAAAGGTGGCGTGATAATATAGGCACGAGCTCGAATTTGCATAACTCTCCAAAGAAACAACAATAATACAATATATGAGCAATAAACATGTTTGCATAGATTCTGACATACAAATACATTTGGACATACTGATTAAGAAATGATAATATCTTTAATTTTTATAATGCAACACATGCATAAAATTAAGAATCCAGATGCTAGACTTAAAATTTTAGTATTCAAGATATCGCATGTATTTTATTTAAGTATATATGAGGATGATATATCATTAAATCATTAGAAAAATGATTGAAGTATTCCATCTAAATAGGATGAATAAATATATGTTTTGTGAGAGAGAGATAATAGTCAATAGTAACAATAAGGGAACCATTTTAGAAGTTTGTTTAAAAAAAGTTTATAGGCAAAAGCTAGACTAGAATTGAAACAAATGACTTCACATTTTGCTTTACATTTCACTTAAATTGAGTTCATTTCTCATGTATTAAGAGGCATTGGATGACTCAGTGAATAACTTTGAGAAAGTGTTTCATTGTTTTGTTCACCAGAAAGAAGAGGTATTGTGTGGCTGGGGTAACATTACCACACATATTAGGCTCAAGGTTCATATTAGTCCTAGACGAGCCAGCAAATGTTTGAGAAGTCTTTGTATAGCAGTCTAAGCTTTTAATAACACGACTTTCAGTAGATATAGGAACTTGTTGCACAGGTTGACTAGGTGAATAAGAGTTTACATAAACAGGCAATGTTGGTATTCCAGAAACTTGACAAGCAGAAATGTCAGGTTGACTTGGTGGAAGTTGATAACAATATTGAACCATCATAAATTGTTCAGAAATTTTACGAAGTTCTGCTTGCTGCCTTCTTATTTGCTTCTGTAACAGCTGATGACGACGACGCAAGTATTCATGAACTTGCACCTGATTTAACCAATCTTTCTGAAAATGTGTTGCAGAAACATCTGGATTGATCAAAAAATATGGGGATGAAGGAACAAGTGATCCGACATCAAGTGAGACTTGATTAGACGCTTCACCAGTCTCCTGAGAAGATGTGGCAGGATTAGAGGATGAAATAGATGCATTCATGTTTATATTATTGACACTCTGTTGAGGAGTGATCATGGGTAGCTGGGGCTCCACAAAATTGTTGGATAATATGGGATGAGTTGCTCTAATCGCTGGTGAAACTATCTCTTTATTTCTTTTACCTTTTGTGAAGCACTGTTCAAAAAGCTCAGAGGATAAACTACCAAGAGAACTAGCTGAAGGTGAAGGTGATAGACAGGCACTTTGGGTAAGTGTAGCTGTAGTTTGGAGTACGGTCATTGGGCTAAAATTCTCAGATTACCTCTTGGGTGTTTCTTGTAAACTTTTTATAACCTTCTAAGTGCTTACAACTGCATGTGTGCTTACAATGAACTCTGGTTTAGAGTTCCATTGGTGATAAGAAATATAAAAACGTGTCAGAAGTCATATCCACTGCTGCCTTTTAGCCAAGAAGCGAAGTACCTTCATCAGTTTGCATCAAAAGCTCAGGAGAAGAAATTTTATCCAAATCATCAACATGATAATAGTCATAGCCAGATGTACCCAGGACTTCAATTTGTAAATAGCCAATAATTGGCGGTACTTTGTGGTCAAAAAAGACTATGCCTAGAAGTGAATTCATTTTTACATCGTCAGACAAATTAACAGCTTGTAGGAAATAAGGAGTTTGCAGGTGAGCTACAGCAACAAAACAAGACCTAATTTCCATTCCACCAGTTGGTATGGAACCAATGTTGCTGCAGCTATTTCTATCACAATCAAAGTCTGATGGATTATTTTCTTCATAAGAAAGCCAGAAAAAGGAATACTTGATTCCTCGTATTATTTTCTGTTTGCCTAGGTGACCAACCAATGGAATATCATGAGCCATCTTAATTACTTCATCCCTTTTACAGAGAGGAAGAACAACCTGCTTAACAATCTCGCCACATATACTCTTCGAAAGGATCAGGAGCTCACCGTTTAATTCATAAGAAGACAAATTCTTCTGGGCTAAATCCCAAACAGAAGATAAAGATTCATCAGTTCGTTGAAGCTCAATGAACTCTTTCTTCAAATCTCGGGCGTCTGATTCCTGAACATTGATTTGTGATACAGCCAAAGTAGCTATAATATCTTCATTACCTTTAATTAGGCTTCCTCATTTTAGGCATTTCCACAGCTTTCCGTCGGTTCTTCGATCACATTTTCATTTAGTTTGTTTTCTGATACGCTACAAATCATTTCTCTTTTAAAGCTATGTATGCTGTTGCATTGATCAAGAGTTCATTACCAAGCTTATTACAAACAGCGCATGTGATTGGCACTGACCCATAAAGTCCATCATCTAACTTCATGTTAAAGATTCTTAAGGGTGTTACTTCTTTTTCTCCGAACGCCAATTCAATTTCAATTCTCCTTTTAACCTCAAAATAGATATGTTCAACCAGATCGCATCGTACTACTGATATTTGGGCACCTGAATCTAAAATATCTCTCAAAAGTTTTTCACCGCATCTAATATTTAGGATTTTGAGATCGTCCACATTCCTCTTCGTTTCAACCCATAAGGACATCGGGGTAGTTATTTTAGATGTTAAAACAGTTGGCTCAAAAATATTGTTTGAAGTTGTAGTCCTAACAGTGTTAGTTTGAACTGTCTGACTAGAGTTTCTCTTCGGAGACAAACAAAAGCGGGATGTATGATGTTCTACACCAAATGAGTAATAAGTTAGCTTATAGCTGTGACGTTGCGAATATGATCTTCCGTTATACTTTTGAGACTTCCGGCTGTTGAAATGATCTGTATGTGATTTACTCCCTATATCGATGTAAGGACATTTCGCAAATTTTTCTTTGGAAACAGATAAAAGCATTTCCTATCAGCTCGGACACTTTTATATGCGTCTAGCTTCTCGGCTAATTGGGAAGGAAAAGTCATTTTGGTCCATTCGTCCACAAAATGTTCTCGGACTTCAGCAGGTACTCTCCTTTTAATCTGATCTGTTATCATTAAATCCCTCAAACATACAAAATCATTAATTCCTAACCCTGCCAGCCATTCTTGGAAGTAATCTGAAACATCGAAAGTAAAGTCGTTTCATGATTTATCAGGAGATTTTTGATGCATTATAAACTTTTTACGAAAACTTTCTGGATACATTTTGAATCTCTTAATAAAATATTTTTAATGTAAGCATAATCTTCAAAATCCTCTTCCGATTATCTCGCGATAAGTTGGATAATATCAGATGGTACTAAAGTTAAAAAACTTGATACTCAATCCCTGGAATCTACTCCTATTCTCTTTGCTTGTCGTTCAAAGAGGGATAAATAAATTATTATGTCATCTGTCTTTAGATCTAACTTTGGCATCAATTTGACTAACTCGTGGCATGGAACAAAATTATTTTATGGAAACGGGGACAAATGTTTCTCTTTCTGAGTTTCGATCCTTAATTTTTCAAGTTCGAATTCCATTTCTCTCTCTTTCTCTCTAGCTTTAGCTTCTCTTAGCTCTTTTTCTTTCCTGTCATTAATAAAAGTTTCGAGGAAAGCTCTTACCAACTCTTCATCATAAGCCTTACAACCTGTGATCAAGTTTTTAAGTTCAAAAATTTTCATAGTGGAATTCGGATATTCGCCAAGCTCTTCCGCCAAGAAATGTAAATCCTCCTTTTTAGCTCTCATCAGAAATGCCCTGTTTGCCTAATTCAACAGTTCTATATTTGAAACGTCTATTTAAAATAAGTCTAAAATATTGTTTTTTAATCTCTATACTTTAATTTTATATTAAATTATAAAGTATATCTAATTTATTATCATTCCTAGCCTAGTTGCTTTTGATTTAATTTTACAACTGAAAAATTACTATTTGAAAGCTAATTGTTCATAGGAACATTAATAAATCATTATTTAGTTCAAACCTTGAAATCGAAAGTAAAATATAATCTTATTTAAAATTAAGTTCATATCACATCTGAGAACTAATAAAAAAAATCTTATATCAATTTATAAATTTACTTTACTATCAATTCAATTTTCTATTTGAAACTTAATACTAGAACACAATAATACAATACTGCATACCATAAAACGTGAAAATGAAACAATATGCACTTTCTTTTAATTCTTAATTAAAGCAAAACAGAGACTTTAAATCCAAGTATGTTAAGAAATGATTATAGAAAATTTAGAATGCAATGCACCAAATTACAAACTCAAGAATAAATAAAACTTAATATTGTTTACATTACATAAGCAACATAACTGTATAAGGAACATAATTTTTTAATTTTGTTTCTAGAAACAAGTTATAATCTACATATATGTTCAATTACTTTAATATTAACAAATTCAAAAATATAAATACGAGGGTTACTCTGAAATTTTTGAGATAAGCGCAGATGAGAATTTCCAAAATAAAAATAACGGTTTAATTTTAAAATACAAAGTATTTTAACACAGAAGACGCATTTTACTGACTTACTTCAACTTGCTTAGTAGAATAAATTTTACAAAGAAGAGAAAATGGAGTTGACGCGAGAACATTTTTACACTATGATTTTTCTACGATTTTAAAACAGGATTAAATCAAGAAGAATGATTTGAACGGTTGCAATTAGCATTTGGTGATGAATCTTCAGCTCGTGCTACTGTATTCAGATGGTTTAGAGAGTTTAGAAGCGGTCGCAATTTCCTTTAGGATGAAGATAACACAGGAAGGCCGCCGTCGGCACAAATCTCGGATAATGTGTCTGCCATACGAAAAATGTCAATGGATGATAATCGCTGTACCTATCAAATGATACAGAAAGAACTTAACATTGGATCCGCAGCCATACACAAAATCATTCATGAAGAATTACATATGAAAATAGTAGTTTGCCGTTGGGTTCACCAAAACCTAACTAAGCACCAAAAAGAAGAGCGTGTCAGAATCAGTATAAAAACTCTTAAATTGCTAAATGATGGTGGCCACCGCATCATTTCTAAAATTGTAACAGGTGATAAAACGTACATACCGTTTTTTGATGTTCCAACACGTCAAGAAAGCAAAGTATGGGTCTTTGAAGATGATCCCACGCCAACAATGGTGAAAAAACAACGCGCACTGAAAAAAGTGATGTATGCCGTTTTCTTCAGAAGTACGGGATTGGTCAAAACCATCAAGTTGGAAGGAAAGAACACAGTAACAGCTACAATTCTACAAGAACTGAATGTTGGGGACTAATACTTCACAATGACAATGCATCTTCACATACAGCCGGATTAACAGTTGAGTTTCTTAAACAAAAACAAATTAAAGTGATCGAATATCCACCATATTCACCTGATCTAGCTATGTGCGACTTTTGATTATTCCTTAATCAAAAAAAGAACTTACGTGGACGTCGTTTTCATTCAGAAGAAGAGATTGATGATGTGGCTATCAATTCATTTTTTTCATTTCTTCCAAGAAATGAATGGCTTGAGGCATTTAATCTGTGGAAAATTCATCAACATTGATGTTGAAGTACATTGATTCTGGAGGAGACTACTTTTAACACACCTAAAAGTTTGTAAGTATAACTTTAAAAACCTAGTTGTATCTCAAAAATTTCAGAGTGACCGTCGTACTTCTTTCCTTCAAGATAATTATAAATTCAAAAGTGCCATTTTATAATAAGCATTCAATCAACAAAAATCAAAATTAATGCCTTGACAAATAATTATAACTAGGAATCTTCATTGAATTATTATTCCAAATGTAATTGATTGTATAAAACTTAATTAAACATTTTTTTTCAGATATTAGTTCAACAATTAAATAATAATCATCAAAAACATTTTAAAGAAATAAATATTATTTTTTAATATTTACACAAATATTACAATTCTATTATGAAAGTAAATAAAAACTCGTAAAATAATTACATATCTTTTCGAAAGGTAATATAAATTATCAAAAAATTCTTGTTTATATAATATTTTCACAATAGTAATAATATTATACCAGTAACGTATTAATAATATGTAATGTAATGAGCAATGTATTAATAATATGTACCCAAAATAGATATTAAACGCTATGAGTGTTATAGTTAAATGAGCATATTATTTACATCATAAACCATAAATGAATAAGATATAGATTTACAATATAACAAACTGTTTTTATATGACACAGTATAAATAACCAAAATCAACAACAAAATTTAATCACATTAAGAAAAATCAAAATTACAACATTCTTAATATTCGTTTGTTCATAGACATGGTAAAAAAGAAAAATCTAAAAACATTTAATATTTACTTGGGGAGCATGCATATAAAATTTAAAAAGCTCTTACCCATACTATCCTACCGTAGACTGCGCCAGTGAAGTTCTCCCTCCTAAATCGGAACTTGTAATCCATTGTGAAAGAATTTCTGTTTCTTAAGTCTTGGAGGGAAGAATGCGATAACACTATATCAAATGCTAATTTTTAATTTATTTTCTAAGCATCACATAACAAAATACATTACGAATCGAATTTGGCTTGTGAAGCCGATAAATATATTCGTAAGAGACTAGCGTCTCAAATATTCAGAAGAATTACATAAAAAGTTGGCTTAAGAAGCCCAAACAAATATTTAATCATTAATTTTGAGACTAATGTCTCTAATAACATAGCACTTATTAATAAAACGGCGTGAGAAGCCAAACTAATTGGTTATTTAGACAAAAGGAGACAATCGTCTCTACGAGCAAAATAATGCTATATTTAAGTAGGCTTAGGGAGCCTAAAAAACAGCCATTTTCTTTACAAGATGAGGTTCTCTCTGTCCTGCACCCCCGCAAGCATTCAACTCCAAACTTAAACTAAAAAAAAGAAAAAAAAACTGCTTTTCCTCGGTCGTAAAAGGTGTTGGGGCAGAGGAAGTAATACCCGGAATACGTCTCAAGAAGCTTCCGACGTTCACAGTATGATTGGATAATATCACCCCTTTTAATTTGTAAAAACAATTTAGACAACCAAGGGGGGCGTGTATAATATGAGAATCCTTATAACATGAATATAAGCATCAAGATCAGAATGTGCTGTGACAAGAATTTAGATTTGTCAGATATGTGACAAAATCGTGACGCCAATCCAACATGCGAGTTCATCTCTACACACTCCATTAATGATACTCTTTTCTATGAAACAATAGTGTGACGAAACTCATTGTTGCCTTGTTGACAATTAACTATGGTGAAAGTATCGTGAAGACAATTATGTTTTGCAAATGAACCCATTTACGGATTCAGGCTTCGCGACATGTTGGTATGGTCCTTTAATTCCATCTCTCTCAACTGCTTAACTAAAAGTCAGTAATTTTCTTAATCAGAAACTATATTAATTGTAATTTCTGAATGGGAATTTTTGTATAAATTCTCTTTGATGAATTCTAAACATTTTATTTTCACATGTACTTACTGTTTGTAAATAAATTTAAAAATTAATTGACATGTTATGCAATTTTGCTTTGTCAAGTTAATTTCACAAGCATGGTGTAACTTTATCTCCACAAGCATGGTATCGAAATTTCAAAAAAATTAGAATTTATTATTAAAAGAACAGGAAAAATTAGATTAATTGTTAGCAGACTGTTTTTTGAAGTGACTTACGGATGAGATTTTCTTGATTATGTTTACAAATTAACACAGACTATACTCAAATTTCTGAAAACGTTATAAAGACTTTGATTCTCTTCATTATAGCATAAAGAAGATAATTTTTTTTGTAGAAAGATAAAATAATGAACAAAATGTATATCTTTAAGTATCATTAGGTTATTTAGAAATGATTAAATACTATTGTGTGTAAAAAAATGAGTAATATATATATATTTTAAATAATATTGGTTTCGATGTTAAAAGCTAAAAAAAAGAACTAAAAATAATCTGAAAATAAAAATTATGATAGTAACACATTAATATTAAATTACCTTAAACTATTTAGTAATCTTCACTTTGAAATGTTCATTAAACTTAAACTATTTTTAACTATGATGGTTTATCATTAATCTTGATTAATAATAAGTACAACCCGAAAATAATATTTGTGTGTAACATTTTCTTAGGTAGGTTGCAACGAAAGCAATGTAAGGAAATTAATTAGATATTGAATATAAAATATGTTTACAAATACCGACTACAGAACAAATATATTTTGCAAAATAAGTTACATTTAAAGTGAAATTTTATTTTATTTCACTTACTTTTATTTTCGTGAAATTTTATTCTACTTAAATTTACTTTGTACTAATTATATTTTGTATACTTTTTAACTTTAACGTAATAAAAAGCATTAGAAGTTTTCCTCTGTGTGCATTCAGTAATTAGAAAATTTTCTGTGCTTTATGATAAGGGTTCGTGAAATAATTGTATACTCATTAAGATTGCTAAAATTGACTAAGTTTAAAGTCCATTGCTCTAGAGAAATACTAACACGATAATAAAAAATTCCAAGGTTATGAAAATAATACTCTCGAAAGCTTTTGAAGCGAAGAATTACATGTAGAGGAACTATGTCATTTTTCTGTTTAGTCAGCTGTCATTCTTTCTTCATAAGTAAATAAAACTATTTGCCATTAAGCCTCGCTTTTAGCGCTTCGTACTTCTTATAGTTGCCACCATGCATTACGATAAGATTGTATTATTCGAATTTATTTTTAGTTATAATTGATCTGGTAGACGAAATAACTTTCGTTTCAATTTTTGTAATGAAAAATGTTTTGTTTAAATAATTTCATTCTTAAGTTCTAGAGGTTTTTTTTTCTTTCTTTTTCTAAGCATTTTTTTGATTATTCTAAGCTGATATCCTTGAGGAAAAAAGGAAAAAATTTAAGCAAAATGAATTTGCTCAATACAATTACTGTTGGCATTTGTAGAACATTTCCATTTCATTAGGAACATGAAAAAAAAATTCTGTATCTTTTGCACTCATGAGTAACGATGCCGCGTTCTCCATTAAAATAAAAATGCTCTTATATAAGAGAAATTAATGTTATGCATGGTTGCCCAAAAGAATCATTTAGAATCATTCTCAACGAATAAAATATTAAACGAAATACATGTTTTCTTTTACGACCGCTTTTCTAAAATTCAATTATTAAATATTTATGCTTATTTTCTGATTGAAATAGTTAAACTGATAAAAAAAGAAAAAAAATTAGAGAAGAGATTTGTAATACAGTAACTAAATTAAAAGACGAGCTCGGAATAAGATTTTTTTTATATATTAAAAAATAGACAAAAATACGTTTTTTTTTAACTAGCTGTATTTTAAAAAAAATTTTATTTACTAGATAGTTTTTTCTTCACGCACATTTGCTTAGCAAATTTTTATACTAAGATATTGTACTATAGTAATTAAATTAAAATATAAGCTCTAACTGGAAATTTCTTTATGCATTAAAATGGTAATAAAAATATTGTTTTCTCTTATCTCATTCATTATTTTAAATAAAATAGTTTAATTATTACTTAATTTTTGCTTCAATTAAATTTGCTTAGAATATACTTATATCATATAGGAATATTTTGTTTCTTAAACATAAATTAAACTCTTCACATTTTCTTAGTAGATTACTCAGTACTATAAATTTATTATTTCCTTAGTATTTTGCTCGTTTCTCTGTGTTATCAATAATAATTATATATCACTTGGCTTTCTGCATTATCAATATCGGAAGTTAAGATTAGAACAAAAAGGTCAGTAAACCCTCAACTGTTATTAAATTGTAGAATATTTTGCTAAATATTTCCCAAACTAATATTTGAGAACTTTAATTTATAATTTTTCTTAATATTTTCAATATTTGTAATTATTTTGTTCATTATGTATAAAAATGTTTGACAATATATTTTCTTAACGAAGGTTTTGAACAAAACTTTCCTTACTTCACAATTCGAATATTTTACCTATTTCAACATAATGAATGGCAATTATATAATAAAGGAATATATTTTAAAAATTTCACACATTAATTTTTATTTAGAGCTTATAAACATTTTGCACTAGTTTGTTATTAGCTGTTATTATTGATAAAATCTTACATTATATTAATAATCCATAAGTTTTCCCTCATTTGATTTTTCCATTTCAACCAAAGTCAGTTTTGAAGTAATTTGGACAACAATATGTTGCATATAAAAATCTTAAAAGAAATAACTGTTTCCAAATAGAAACATGCAGTTATTTTTCATATTTAAATTTACTTAAGTAATTAATTTTTAAAAAATAAGGAATTAAATGGTTTTAAAATTATATTTTAGTACTAAATTTAGATTCATATGAGGGTTAAATTTTCTGTTCGTAAATTTATTTCTTATCTTGCAACAAATAAAACTTTTCTCGTTAAAGGTGCTGGTATGCATTCTGTATTAAAAGGTGGTTTTCTTAAATTTCTTTTTTATCAACTTTCCTTCAACTGCTAAATTTCAACGAGATAAATTATTTAAATAATTTAAAAGAGATAAATTATTCCATTGTTTAAAATGAATGAAATAACTATATTGCATATCACAGCAAGTTGGAATTTTAAATTTAATGGTAATTTATATCATTGAATTTCTTGATGCAAAACTAAAAGTGGATATGAAAAATATATAATTTTGAATCTAAATCTGCTCTATAAAAAAAAGAGTGAATTAGATTATTAAATCTGAAACATTCTTATTTCTTTAACTGTATAGATTATAATAAAATGTTCCAATCCTTTTAACTATATTTTATTTTACGTAATTTTAAAGAACATTTTTTTTTAGATTCGTGCTGGATTTACTAATAATTTTACTGTCTTATTTTTATTCATTTAGTTTTTTAATTTATCAAATTGTTCTGATAATGCCAAAATACTGAGTCATTATCAAAATACCAATGGAACAGTATTTTATCGCTTTAAATTTTATACATTTTTAAAGTGATACTTTTACATGTATTCAAGCCAGAAAAAAACAAAAGAAATCATATAATATGATTTCTTTATATTTTATTTTACGTATATTTTATTTCTTTATATAATATGAAGAAATAAAATACACTTGCAAAAAAAAGTAAATTGAGTTTTATTTATTTATTTTTTGTAAAATTTTACATCATTTTACTCTGTGATTGATTATTTCTAAATTACATTTGATAAAATATGTTGTTTGACATATTTTGCCATGATATTTTAGAATATTTAATTAATTACAACTTATGTTTTAGAGAATAATTAAATCATACATATATTTTATATTTGCTTTGGAATATGTTTCCATGAATCTATCATCAGTATTTTAGAGATAATGTGTTAATTTTATATTATCTTTCTTGGATAATAATTTACTAACGTATTTGATTAAATATGACATTAATTACATCAGAAAGAATGTTATACAGCTGGTAGTTACTGAAGTGCAATTCATATTCCATTCAAGGGGGGGGGCACAGTGAGCATATAAATTTCCCATAGTTGAAATCTTAGATTAGATAAAATAACTCAATTAAATAACTAAAAAAAGATATCAGTTTAAAGACTAATTTTAAAGTTAATATCATTAATTAGATTTATTTCCAAGTTTGACATCAATTTTAAAATTAATTGTGGGCTTAAATAAGCATTCTATATTATTGGTTTACAATCTTTATTTGCTTACATTTAAATGCGTTGTAAATATAATAATGAGAAACAAGCTTGACCTGTGCCAGATTCATACTCTTTGGAACAACGTCTCAGATTTCATCGCTGTTCGAATAGAATAATAAAAGATTGGTGCTTTATTTTTTTGCTTTTTGCATCTACATCTTATGGTGTAAAAGCAATTTCACAGGTTTCCTTCTTTGTGATACACGAATGAAATTCATTACTTATGAAAACCCCTAACTGGAAAGCAGTAATATGCTGTGGTCATAAGAAATCTTTGCGTTTATATCTTTATACTACTCACAATGTAGTGCAGGGGTGGTCAACATTTGGCTCGTGAGCCACATGCGGTTGAAGCATTATTTATGGCTCTCGATAAATGTACCCGAATTTCCTTTTCATTTTTGTGTTATCATATTTTTAAAAAAGTTGCTGTCGTTCAGTATGTGTTTCAAAACGTCTTTTAAATTACTGACAACAAATATCAAGGACTACGTGAAACATTGTAACAATTTTCATTTTCGTCCAAGTTAAGAATGATACGACTCATCGAAGACTGCTCGAACGAATGAAAACAGAGGCGTAACCGTCCCACTGCAGATCTATTTTGAATGTACATTTTTATTGCAACAGACAGAGCACAGTTGACATTGTGCTCTGGAGAAAACAATGTGTATCACTTTTACTACGGATATAATTTGTAATATGGGATTTGTGGTAGATTAATTTCTAGTATGTGTTGCTATTGTTTTAATTACAAAAAAACTTTTTATTTGTTTAAAGTTTCGTAAAGTATGACGACAGTATACGAAAACAAAAAAAAGAATACTACCTTTACCCTTGACGAATCGACTGATATTATACTTCCGCAATTGGCAATTTTCATACGTTATGTTTCACATGACTTCATTGTTCCCAGCTTGTCCTGTTTAAGACCTTGCGCCAGAAAACCCAAACAAGTGACTTCATTGTAAATAAAATATCATTAGATTCGGTAATATTTCAAATAGTAATACAGCTGTGTCGATATAAAAAATGCATTAGATTAAATAAACTAAATAAACTATTCAGAATTAGAAGATGACGAGTGGTTACAAGACTTAATGTTTTGACTGATCTCATGGAACATTTGTGAACGCTCAATTTACAATTGTAGGGGAAAGATAATATATAATGTATGACCTCTGATAGTGTATATTTAGTTTCCGAATTATAATACAATTTTTTTAAAAAGGACATGAAAAATAAAATATTTTGTAATTTTCTTAGAAATTAAAAAAGTTGTGCTCTAGTATTAAATAAAAACTCAACGAGTATATAAAAAAGCTAGAAGAAATGTTGACCAAAATAGATTTTAATATTTTAAATATTTTAAATCGTCTCTTGATATTTTCTGAATCCATTTGAAATTAAGATAATTCAAGTTAATTTCCAAAAAAACTATGACCCAAAAAGCATCTGGAGAGTTGAATTAAAAAAGATGCAAGAAAATGAAGCCCTACAATTAAAATACAAGTCGACGACGATTGCTGAGTTTTGGAAATTTGTACCAGAATCAAAGAATTTTGAATTAAAAAAGGGCGGCTTGTCGAATTATTTTAGTATTTGGAACAACGTACTTATGCAAATCATTTTATTCCATTTTAAAATTAGTGAAATCCAAATACCGATCACAGTATTAATTAACCAGCAAATCAAACAATTACTAAGAAGTATTATCACCAATTAACCACCAAATTTTAATGAATTATCAAGAGAAGTGAAATAATTGTGTTTAACTTTTAATATTTAAATTCAATACACATATATTATATTTTTATTTATATGTTTTCAATAATTTATAATATGTGTTTACATGTTTCAATAATTAAATATATATTTCTGCAAAAAAAAATTATTAGCTTTTTTTGCATACTTTTTGAATACATATTTATGCAGCTCGAGAAAAATTTCAAAATTTGAAGAATGACTCTGACTATCAAAGGTCTTAGCCACCCTTGTTGTAGTATCAAAATAAGTTTAAAGTATATTGTTTAAAAAACAAGAAGTTTTTGTAGCAACATGTTTCATCATTTAAAGTCACAACATAATTAGCAATTTGAACCAATCTGTTACCAATGAAAATAAGAAATCCCTAACATATGTATGAATATTTTTAGTCATTCTTTTTACCTGCATAAATTGTGAATAACTGTAAATTTTTCTATTCATTCATAAATTCTACAAATGAGATAATATAAAAAATACAGAAAAAATGTTTTGTTTATTTGAAATGATATAATGACTTCAAAACAGGTGAACATACTGTGTGTGTGTGTGCGTGCGTGTGTGTGTGTGCGTGTGTGCGTGTGTGTGTGTGTGCGTGTGTGCGTGCGTGCGTGTGTGTGTGCGTGCGTGTGTGTGTGTGCGTGTGTGTGTGCGTGTGTGTGTGTGCGTGTGTGTGTGCGTGTGTGTGTGTGCGTGTGTGTGTGCGTGTGTGTGTGTGCGTGTGTGTGTGCGTGTGTGTGTGTGCTTGCGTGTGCGTGCGTGTGTGTGTTTGCATGCGTGTGCGTGCGTGTGTGTGTTTGCATGCGTGTGCGTGCGTGTGTGCTTGCGTGTGCGTGTGCGTGTGCGTGTGTTCGTGTGTGTGTGCGTGTGTGTGTGGGTGTGTGTGTGGGTGTGTGTGTGTGTGTGTGCGTGTGTGTGTGCGTGTGTGTGTGTGTGCGTGTGTGTGCGTGTGTGTGTGCGTGCGTTTGTGTGTGCGTGCGTGTGTGTGCGTGAGTGCGTGTGTGTGCGTGTGTGCGTGCGTGCGTGTGTGTGCGTGCGTGCGTGCGTGCGTGCGTGTGTGTGTGCGTGCGTGCGTGCGTGTGTGTGTGTGTGTGTGCGTGTGTGTGTGTGTGTGTGCGTGTGTGTGTGATAAAAGAAAATTTAATAATAATTATTAAACGATAAAAATATCGAAAACTGAAATACAAAATCAAATGCATTTAATTGGTTTTATATCATATTGTATGAATTCTATTTTGTAATGTATATTCTTATAATTTTATATTTATATTTTAAGTAACCAATTTTAAATTTTCATCATTTGACAATGGTTGTATAAATATAAATTCACTTATATACGAAAGTGAAGCCTCGGTAACCTCGTTGATTAGGGTGTTCGTTCTCGTTATTGGAAGGTAGTGTATTCGAATCCAAATAAAACAAAAGATTCGACGCGTTTGCTAATGTTCTTCATAGGAAATAATACATCTTGGGGTGAGATGAAAAATCTGGGATTCTTCGGCTTGGTTTATGTTTCTAATTTACCAAGTAAAATGCATTGATTTCCACAATTCTAAACTGCATCTCCTCTGGTTGATCTTATAGGCAAATTGCCATCTTTTTTACCCTTTGTCGTGCTGAAAGGTGAATTTCCATTCACCTATTCATCATACTAATAATTGGGTATTAGAATAAAAATAATATACAAAAGTTTACTTATTTAATATACAAAACTTTATAAAATTAAAATATTTTGCAGGAATGTAAACTTTTTAAGTGTTATACATATTTTTAAAATACTATATATATTTAAAACAATTACCAAATGAGCTTATTCTAATACATCTTTAATATTTTATCAAAAATTTAACTACACTAAAAACACTGAGTCAGTTTCTATACCAGTTCTAATTTATCTTTGGAAAGAATGAATTATATTTTCTCGAATGCTTTTAACTTGGTGTTTTTTCCACGATGTCAGCGACCCAAGATTTTTAAATTATCAGTGAAGTTCCAGTGATCATTGATCGCTTTCTCATTTGATGAGTTGAAAGTAGTTTAACCACGAATTTTCCTCCGGATCGTTTTCAAAATAATCTATTTGGAACACTGATAGAGCACTTCTCAGAATCAGTTAAAAAGGGTGTTATCTCAGTGTTGCTCATCGTTAACTACTTCCTATAAATAAAAAAAAAGAGTTAACAGTCTCTAATTAACGAGTTGATTCATTAAATTATCATTAATATATGAGACAATACCTGCCAATATCATCCTGATAAATTGTAATTTCCTTTCACAGTGTCTGACTAGTAAGAATAATCATAAAATAATTAAGGTACCTGAACACGTTCAGAGCACTTTCTTTAAATACACTGCATATATACATTGTAACGATTTTTTCTTACTTCACTTTTGAAAACATTAATATTGAGCTACTAAAATTTGATATATTCCAATATTATTCTTCAGAAATGTTAAATATGTATGCAATTTAAAGCATTTTTTAAAAATCTTTAAAAATGCTACATCAAAAAACTATTAAACATATTTGAAAAAAAAATTAATACCATATAATCTATATGCTGTTATCTAGAGCATGTACTAAAATTTTAAGTTTTTGTTAAAAAATAAAAAAAATTATGGCCAGTTGAATATTTATACTGAAATTTTAACCAAAATTTCTATGCCATTATTCGAATAACAGGCCATAATTTGGGAAATATTTTAGTGATTAAAATTCATTTATACATTCCCTAGAAAACAATATACAGATCACGCCCATGAAATTTCATAGTTATATTATAAAAATGTTTTGAATTATAGTTTTTGAAGCGTGAAAATTATAGGTAAAAGCCAGTTCTGAGAAAATCGCATTTAATGATTAAAGTGTTGTATCTTTATAAGATATTCTCTATTTGCTGATTAATTTTTTTATTTGATTTTCTGATTGATTTCCGGAACAGTAATTATTTTATATATCTTTTAAAAGCTTACCAAATTTATAATTCAAAATTAAGCACTGTTTAAACTAATTTTTAACAGCATTCTGGCCATTTAATCGCCCACTTCCGGTCCTTTAAATATGTCCACTTTTGGTTTCCTAATCTTTACGAAATCCTTTATATCTCGGGATCTAATTAACGTAGAGATAAAAACAAATTTGCTTTAGAAAGCTATTTAAATTCCCTATTTAACGAAAGAATAAAATAAATTTATCATTTTTGGTCGAAATTGACGTTTTCAACGTGTACCTTAAGTCATAATTTTGAAATAATCTGGGGAGGAATTCAATGATGATGCTAACTATGCCTAAAAACCATATAATACTTTTGAAGATTTCATAATGATCGTTCAATACAAAAGGAAATGTCGCATATTTATCTAATTAAGTTTTTTTTTTTTTTTTTTTTTTTTTTTATCATTGCAAACACAATAAATAGTTAGCTTGTTCTTTCAAAAGGAAATTTTATGTTATTTCTGATTATGAGAGGAGGAAAAAAATTATTTATGCATGCATAAATTATTTTTATTTGATTTTTCTGTTAGCATTAAAATAATATGAGATTAAAATTGGAGTAAAAAATCATTTCTTCAAATATCTTTTAAGCTAAAAACTTCTTAATGAGCTAGTATGGTACTGGGCACCTCTGATCGACAGCGATTCGTGCCATAAAATTAAAACTTAATAATTATTTTAATTTTTCTTATGTTTGAAAAAAATTTTCATTTAAGTACATGTTTACCTTAATCCACGAAATATCCTCAAATGTTATTTATGTTGATTAAATAGAGGGTTTTTATATTGTTTTTAAATACATGCCTTTATTTAAAAAGATACAATGGTAAAGATTTAACTGTTTCATTATTTTTGTATTACATAAATTAATTTAAGCAAAATACTTTATTGAAAATTCATATTAAATGAATAAATAATTAATTAATAATTATAAACTTTTAACTAAACTATATAGTAAATAATAAATTATTTTAATCAAAATAGTTTATCATTCACATTTAATTAAAATAGTTTTTCTTAAAGTTGTTACATTAATCACAAAATATTTTAATAGAAACATATTATAAAAAAATTATTTGAGTAAGCATTTCGTTTACAAAATAATTACTTATAAGTTTATAATCATCATAAAATAAATAATTTATAAAATTTTATAAAAAGTACTTATTAAAATATAATTAAATTTTCAAATTTAATTACTTAATTTAAAATGTATAGTTTTATTTAAAAATATTTAATTTTTTAAATATAAAAATGTTAAAATTTGAGAAAAAGTTTAAATAAAGTAACTCGTAAGAGAATTTAAAGCAATGCTATACACATATTACAGAGTTTTAATTAAATATAGGATTTCCAAATTGTTTGCTAAGCTCTTTATATATGTAAATCAAAATGGTTACAATAGAAATTATCTGTAAGAATGAAGAAAATAATATGATTTACTTCCCTTAAGTACAAAGTATTATGTGCATAAGTCTTCGCATAAAATATTTAAAGTACATTGTTTTTTTAAAAGTCGAGACAACCATTAGATTTGCTTTCATTTAAAAGCATCATAAATATTTGTAAATTTCTCAACACTTACTATTCAATTACTAATAATCAATTCGTAATCTAAAAATGTATTGAAATTATTTATTGAAAATACATTTTTGGTATCTGGATTCTGTTAAATATAATAGGCATTATCATCGTTTCATAAGTAAAAAAATGTATTTCACTACGAGTCAATGATATTGTCTTAAAGTTTACAGATTCATGTTATACATTAAAAAAAAATTTATACTTCAGAAATAAGTTCATGGTGCTCCGAAAGTATCTGATATCTTTTGAAACTTTTCGTAATACAAATATCTTCAAATGAATAATCTTAATGATCGTACAAATTTATAAGATTATATGTTCCTTCTCAACACACTGTAACAATTGTCTGTTGTTTCGTACATGTGATATTAAGACGATATTCAATTTCACGTAATGCGTGGGCGAATGTTCTGACAGCTTTATAATCCTGGTTTTGACGTAATAATTGCATGTCCATTATGACAATTTAAAAGCACAAAACTCAGTCACTAAAATTCCTTATGTAGGCAAAGTTTCTCGTGAATATCTAAATAAAAATGCTCCGAGTTATTACAATAGATGATCATTACACTGAAGAAAATATATTCAAATTATTCTCTTGCAAGATATCAATGCAGACGATATATAAAAAATATATTTAAACTGGAAAAGTTAATTATCTGCAATTTACAACAAAGAATTCAATGTTTGCAAAAGATAAGCTAGTATAAAACAGGAAAAGAAAATCATTCATAGAAATTGTCATAGTTAAAAAGAATCTATGAACAGTTTCTTTGAATAAATATCATAGATTCGTTTGTATACCAATTATTTTATGAATTATTAAACATCAAATTATAGCAGACACTCTTTACTCACTCTGTACGAAGTTTTCTAATCATAAAATTGTATTGGGTGGAAGAAAAATCCTTCAAATACCTTAAAATGCTTCTTCAAATATTCAAATAATTTGAATGTCTTGAAGACATTCATAAAAATTCTTTCCTAGATGAAGATATTCGACGAAAAGGGAAACTTAAAAACGATTATTTTCCGATAGAATTTTGTTTTAATAAACAAAATGTGTGAATGAAAAAAAATAAATAAAACATATTCTTATCCACCAAAGCGAACCGCTGAGCTAAACGAATTTTATAAATTCAATATCTGTTCTTTTCCTCACAAGTTTAAATGTAAAAAATGAAAGCACCGCTCTGTTGAGCTATCAGCTATATTGAATTAAATAGCTAACAAGATAACAAAAAAAATTCTATTTAATAAGGGATCTTTTTCAAAATTAATTTTTGAATACAATTATGTTTGAGTTTCATTAACTTTTAAATTATTATGCTAGAATAAGCATTATTCAAATTAAATTAAACAAGAGTTATTAGTAATAAAGAATGCAAAGAAAAATTATTGAAGTATTTTATAGAATTTTACAATCTGATCCACAAAATTTATAAAATATGGCAAGATAGTGATTTATAGTCAATAAAAAAAGTACAATTTTTGAAATGTTATCTTGACATTCTCTAAGAAAGTTATTAACTATGATAAAATAATTTAAATGTTATTTCAGAAAATTATGTACTCAGAGAATGTAGACTTTAATCAATAATAATTAATAAATAATTTCGAAGTATTAACTTGACTTTAAATTGAGCTCTTAAAAATTGAAAAATTAGTTATGATTAAAACATTTTTAAGACAAGTGATTTTTTCACTTGGACAGCTATAATTTCATTTATTATATGTGTATTTATGAACTAATTTTATTACTAAACAATATAAAGAATTAGTAATATAATTAAAGTACAGTAAGACCCCGCTTAAATCGGGGGATATGTTCCATCAAAGTAGAGCGTAATGAGAAACAGGGCTAAACGAGATTATCTTAATATGTAAATAATGGAGTTAGGGGAAGATGGATAAAAAATTGATTAGGTATTAAATTTAATTATGTTTTTTTTAATAAAATAAAACCAAACATTGATTTATTACAAAAATAAAAACAAATAAACGAATATACTTATAAAAATAAATAAAATTCTAAGTCAGTCAGATCATTTAGTCTATTCTGTGTTTCCAATTTTCTGATTTTTGTCAAGGCATCGAATGTTGTTTGCGTTTTCCTTTTGCATTCTGTTAGAAGTTGTTGATAAGTGGTCAAAGTATCTTTAACAACCCGTCTTGCTTTTAAAATCCAGTCAAAATTTGGATTATTTTCAATAAATTGATTCCTAATTTAAGTTATAGTCGTCAAACTACCCTTTTTACAAGCACCACCGAAAGTTCTTTTTGCTCTCCTTCGAAATCACAACTATCAATATTTTTGTTTCCTTCTTGCTCAATTAATTAATTGCGCTCATCATTAGAAAGACTAGCTACTGTTTCTTGAACTATTTCTTCAACGTCTTTCACATTTACCTAATCTTAAACCGGCTTGTTTCGCCAATTCCACTATTTCATCCATATCAACAGAATGTCCAATGGCTTCGCTCTTACTTAAATATGGCCAAAAGTTCTTCCATACTCCTTTCAAAGACCTTTCTGTTATCTCATTCCAAGAGAGGTTTATGTTTCTACAGCACTCATAATATTGTAGTTTTTCCAAAATTCTCTTACTGATTTCTTCTCTTTTCCGTCTGTTTTTTTTTTTTTTTCAAACAACTGCTTAAATATTCGCCGCAAGTAATAGGCCTTAAAATTGGATGCAAAGCCTAGGTCCATTTGGTAGGATTAAGGCAGTTCAGTTAGGCGGTAAGAAAACCACTTCGACAGGAATGCATGTTGTTAAATCTGATAAATTTGTTTACAGGCTTGGAGCATTATCAATTAATAGCAGTGCTATTATTTCAAGTTTTTTAATTTCGCAATATAACATTCTACAGACGGGCAGAAATGTTCAGTGAACCAATCCTGGAAAGTTTTCATATTTATCTATGATTTTTTATTAGTCTCTTAAATTACAGGTAAAGCTGTTTTAGATATGCCTTTCATCGCTCTTGGGCTTTTGGAGAGGTGAACTAGTAGTTGTTTTAATTTGAAATCTCTGCTTGCGTTACTACCCAGCAAAATTATTAAGCGATCTTTTCCAGCTTTAAATCCTGATGCTCGTTTCTCTTCATCAGCATCTCTTTTCCAAAACAGGCTTATTCCCTCAACATTAAAAACCAATTATGCAAGATAGTTTCTTGTTCAGTGATTGCTTTTAATGTCTCTGGGAATTCAGCCACCCCTTTCGTATCACCACTTGCTGCTTCTCCTGTAATTTTTATCTTGTGAAGATAATTTCGATATTTAAATCTATTAAACCATCTTCGACAAGCAACGAAAGTTTCACTTGTGTCATTTGCCTCAGCCTGAATGTAATAAAAAACTCTTCTAGCTTTTTCCATTATAATAGATTGGCTTAATGGCTATGATAGAGTGGCTTAATAGCATATTGCGTTAACTTTGTCGTCAATCCATATAGACAATCATTTTTCCATTTCCTGGATAATGTTATTTATAGAACGGGTAATTCTAGTTGCAAAGTTTGACGTAGTTGCAGCTGCCGATGACAGTATTTTTTTTTCTTAATTCTTAAGCATTGCTCTTATTGTTGAAGTTGCTGAATTCAATGCAGCATTAATTTGAGATTAACGTTCACCAGAATCTAATCTTCTAATCACTTGCAATTTAATATCCAGTGAAATGCTTTTCCTGGTTGCTTTCTTTCCTTGTTTCTTATTATCACCCATGATAAAAACTAAAGATCATAGTGTTTGTCACTCAGTTAATCGTTATAGTATTATATAAATTTTTACGTACAATAATGTCAACAAATGTTTCAAATGATAAAAATGCATCTTTACAGCACTACACCAAACAAGAAACACCAATACACTGTTTCGGATAGCGCTGCGCACAATTTCGGGGAATTCCCGGGTTAAAATAAAAGAGCGCTACAACCGAAACAGCACTATACGAAACAGCGTTAAGCGGGGTCTTACTGTATATTAAATATTATTTACAGTTATTTAAAATTAGGATTACAAAAAAGGATTATAAAAACAGTATTTTAGTTTCAGAACCATCTGGGTTCAAATCAGTCTTAAGTAGTTTATCTTTATCATCAACTAAATTTCTTTTTCTAACACTTGACACTAGGATCACTGTAGAGACACTAAGCATTAGAATGACGTCATGGTTCTCAGATACGTCATCAAGTATTATATATATGTGTGTGTGTGTAATATTATATTATTTATATCATAATATAGTATTTAAATTATATTAGTTTGTATGTTCCTCGCCCTAATAATTCTTTATAAAACTAAATAAATTGAATATTTTATTGATTGTTATATATATGAATAAATATATATATTTGTTCTATTTATCTGTGTAATGAGATTTTATAATTACAAATTTTTATTTGTATGTATAGACATATTAGTTTCTGTTACTAAAAAAACTTGATTTTTGGCAAAACTTTTTCTAAAAAAATTCTTTACATTCATAGAAACACTCAATTTGAAAGCGACAAAAATGTGAGAAATATAGTATTTGCAGATACGTATGGCCTTTTTACTTAGACTTAACATCCACTGTTCAAATAGAGGCTCGGTGTTCAGGAGTAACACCAACTGTAAACATTTTTTTTCTGTCACGTTAATCTTTCTCCGTGTATATCTGGAAAGATCTACACGCGTAATTTCAAAGCCATTAAAAATTAACAATTGAATTTTTTACTCTGGACACTTTTTTTTTACTGTTAGATCAAAGCTTTATTTACCAATGTCATTGTCAGATCAAATAATTTGGTGATCAACAATATAATCAAAACTGATTGTTTTAGACTGTTGAGATCTGAAAAATGATATATAAGTATGGTGATAAAAATTGTGTGTTCAATGAGTCAATAGAAATAAATATCTTACTGAAATAGTCAATAAATATTTTCATTAATATTTTATAAAACATTGGACCTATCAATGCTATTTAATCAATTAAAAAGATTTAATGTGTGTAAGCTTTATAAGATACATAAATCTTATATGAAATATTTTTAATCGGGAACTGTTCAAGCATTATACATGCATTTTAGAAATGGAGGAACTTTGATTTGCTTATCTTCGCTGATCAGGGGCTGATAATTCTTATACATATTTATAAAACTATGTTGGCCACTTTAGTATTTCATTTGGGAACAGGTGACGTATAATCCATGATTCCAAATTCTGAGATTTGCGATTTTTTGTCGGATTTTCTTATGTATATAACATTTCGTTTTTATTACGTCATACATCTGGAAACCTATAAGAATTATGCAGAAAATTTTATTTTGGTAACCATAGAGTATTAACATCATCTCGCACATCACGATAGGTCATCTTGGCAACATTTCTTCATCGCCAAAAAATTCAAAATTTGGAATCACCTGTGCCTTCTTTTGTGTAAAATCTCATTTTAAATGTTATTATTCATATTTATTTTACTAGTTTTCTGATATATTCTATTTATACTTGTTCATGAATCTCCCCCCAAATACAGAATTA
Organism: Latrodectus elegans; assembly: GCA_030067965.1. NCBI lineage: Eukaryota > Metazoa > Arthropoda > Arachnida > Araneae > Theridiidae > Latrodectus > Latrodectus elegans. The sequence continues at coordinate 34,481,945 of CM057812.1, forward strand.
ATTTCTAAGTTCAAACCGAAACTTTCACTATTTGCTACAACGATATGAAATGTAAATTTTGCTTATAATTATTAAATTCCAGTCATTGAGAAGAAAACTGAAATGTTTTCCATTCCGTATGAGCAAAACTTGCCTTTTTTTCAGTATTCAAACAATTCCTGGTTTTTGCCATTTAAGTGGTGTTTTTTCGGAAATATTCTCTTTCCAGGATTTGTATCAGCTAATATACTAAATTATCGGAGAGCCTATGCCTAGTGAACGAAGGTGGGACATTTACATGGCACTTCTCGCATATACAAAACAGTTAATAAGTGTCAAATAGCGTATTATAAGTTTTCATTAATAAGGAATTCATTATTTTATGCTTAAATGTTGAGATTTATATTGTACATGGGTGTTCAGAAAAGTTTAATAAATCTATAATCATTGAAAGTCAAGTTATTTTTCCATCATGGTTATTCTAAACCTTCAATACTTCGATGTCATTTTTAGATTCCTATAATAATTTAAAAATTTAATTTGTAGTACCTTATGCTTCTCTTTCAATTTGAGATACAGAAACATGGAATAAAAAACAGAATTCATAAACTGACGAAAGTAAACAATTATATTGTATAATAATTTATGAGAAGTAGTGTTTATTATTTAATCTAATACAACGTGATGAAAATTAATAAAGGAATAATCTGAAAATTTGTTTCTGAAATTATTTTAAATTGACAAATATGATAATTTTAAACTAATTTTATTTTCATGGCGTGCTTTCTGTGTGATTCTAAATGGAAGAATATTTTAGAATTTTTCTATAGTGAAAGTTATTTTCGGCATTTTTAGTCAGGTGATACGCGTTATGAGTCCTAAAATTATTATTTTTAACTTAATAAATTTCGTTTAAAATTAATAAATTTATAATTTAAAACTTCGAAAGCAAAGAATAGTTGAATTACAATTGTATTCATTTTAGAATTTAGCTTTATTGTGTTTCCTTTTTTTTCCGATTTCTGGACTCAGAATAGATCTGCGATTTATAAAGAAAGTTATCATTCAATCATTATTAAATTAAAATTAATCTAATTTAATTATCTTTATTCGATCTAATATAACATACTAAAATTACTAAATTTCATTTTTCAAGAAATTCTGATTTTAAGTATTACAGAAAATAATTTTAACATTTAGTTTTTTTTTTATTCCATTTCCATGATATGAAATATTTTTAAAATTTGTAATCGTAAATTTCATTTTAGTTAATTTGAATTCGATAATGAGTTATGTGTTCTAACCTGATTATTATTTAATTTCACATAACATTTTAAAGTTAATCAATTAATACTTGGAAAGTGTTCCGTACAAAATACAATTGAACTTGGGAATGCATTTATTCAATTTCAAATCCAGAATCATCTTAAGATTTCTGAGATTATTTATCACTTTAATAGATAAAAATGAAATTTTATTTTATAATTCTTGACTTTTATTCAACTTGAAAGATAAATTGGTTAAAAATTAATAATACATAATAAAAGAACATAGCAGACAAGATAAATAACTAGAAGTAGTGTTAGGTATTTTCGAGCAATGTTATTATAAAACAAGCTTCATAAGTTTCAATATATAATAATCGCTGTTGATCATTTCCAAAATAAAAAAATAGCAGTATTTCCTTAATTTAAAAACTAACAATTTTTATTTTCCCGCCCTTGCTCTTGTTGCCAAAGAATTTTTCAAAAGATTTTAATTTATAATCGTTTGCGAATATGAAATTAAGTGTCTCACTTTCAAATTAAAATCTGTAAAATATATTTTTAATATTATTGCTTTTTTATTTTCGGGATATAGTATTTAATTTTGATAAAAGTTGCTACATAAATTGGAAATTTGAAAGAATGATATGTGCACAGTCATGTTTGTTGAAAATATTAAATCGCATATTTGTTGAAAGATAATAAACAAAGATTGCTTACATCCCTTATCGGATGCGCATTGTGTTATCGCTATGCACAAGTTCCGTAATACTTACAGTGCCAGATTTGGTTGGAATTTAGCAGATTAAATATAGAAAAGTAATTTGTATTTTATGTAAATTAAGAGGCATATGATTATGTCTTTTAAGAATTCACGGACCATATTATCTCATAAATTATTTCTTTTTCAATCTCTTGACCTTGAAACTTTGATCATTGACCTTGTGAAACCAGTTGTTTTTTATTAATTATTTTTCGCAGATAACAAACACAAGGTGATTTCCTAAATGTTATCAAATGAACTCTGGATTTCTAAATTTAATGACGTATATAGTGAAAAATTGTGAATCATTATTTTCAATTTCTTTCATATTGCTTATTCACAATATATTTTTTTACTTAAATTATTTTGATATCAAAGTGATTGTTTGTTTCGAATATTTCAATCCAAACGTAAATTTGAATTATTTCTTAAAAATTGCATAACAATTACATATTTTCACACCAACTTTTATTATTTACTGAAGAAATATGTCTAACTTATCACGTATCAGAAAATTTGTGGACTTGTAAGAAGGAAAAATAAAAGCCTTATTATCATCATTTTTATTATACTTATGATTTTTTGCTCATTAGAAAACATAAACTTGAAACAATAATTTAAAAATAAATAAAAATAAAAAAAATTCATATTATATAACAATAAATAAAGATATTTTTCTTTAAATAACTAAATTTCATCAAAATTTGTGATTAAATTAAATTTTATCAAAATTTTTTCATCAAAGATAGAAAATAGTTTTATGATATTTAATAATAAAAACAATGAAGAATCATTAAATTAAATATAGTGAAACAGTGGAAAATAATCCTAAATTTAAAAAAACATTTAATAAACAAGGATTAAGAAAATAAATAATAATAATAAAGAATAAAAATATTAAGAAATATATGACAAAAATGTGTAGTAATTTAATTTGTACTGTAATAAACTGTAAAAATATCTGTTAAAAATTATTCTATGATTCAACCTATAAAATTTTACAATTTTTCCAAAGAAAGTTTCTTTAAAATTTTTAATTTACACTATACATTTTCATTAAAACAGTTCGAAAATTAAATACTTTTTACATAGAAAAATATTTTACTTATACTTCCATTGATTTATAGTAAAATCAAAAAACAGAAGAGGAAATATTCTTAATAGTTTTATATAATACGATATATGTGCCGTAAGGCAGTAACTTAGTTTTAAAGAAAAACTAATCTCTTAATAACGATTTCTTGCTTTAATAGATACTTTGTTCATGAAATAAATTTTTAAAAAAGTCAAAAAAAAAATAGTCTATTCAAAAGGAAGAATTATCTTCTTTCCTTTTATGTAGATATTATTAAGAAATATATTAATCTTTTGAAATGATGGAACACTTGCAAGCGAATATTTTTCATTGCTTTATATATATATATATATATATATATATGTGTGTGTGTGTGTGTGTGTGTGTGTGTGTGTATAAGATAAAACATAAAAAATATTCAAACTGAAAATGATAAGAAGGCATAGAGACCACGCCTTCATCAGGAGGGAGATGGCCAACTATGCAAAATGAACACTCTTTTCTGACATCCACAAAGGAGTCGAGCAATTCCCCCGAAGAGAGTTCGTATTGAAAGAAAAAATTAAAGACACACTTAGTTCAAAAATTAGAATAAATATCTATGCAGAAAAGTAAAAATATACTCACAATAGATGAAACATACATACAGTTGAAAAAATACATAATACCAAAATCAGATTTAATTTATATATTAGAGTAATAGGAGAGTTGATAAAGGTAAATTTGAAATTAGAATAAAGAAATATTGCCAGGAGTAATTAAATTCAAAACGTTAAAGTGGTATAGAAATTTTAAACCTTTATAATGAATGAAATAATTCAAAAGACTTATTGTGAAAAGGGAAATATCAAAGAAACTAAATTTCATCTCATAATAGAACATGTTTTAAATATAGTAGCAAATTATCAGAATTCTAATTAAAACCTAAATGTCAAGAAAATCAGCATTTAAACCCCAAAAAAAAATTTAACAGGATCTTTCACATATAGAAATAGACAAACACATAAATAATATAATTTAATCCAAAAATTGTTAAATTCAGATTATAATAATCTTAGTAAAAAAAAAGAAAGACTTTTAAGCTAATTACAAAATCTATACGTTGATATATATTTAATTTTTTTTTTTTTTACTAGAGATAATTAGTTTATTATTACATTATTAATTAGCTTATTACAGATTTAATTGGATGATTAGCTTCGCTTAGTGCATTATAATACTAGCTAGTATTATACTGTATTAAATTAATTCCCATGCGAAAAAATCATTCCTATTCAATAATACAAAATGGATAAAAAAAAAAAATTCCGTTCATAATTTTTAATGGCGAGCAAACGATAAATTAGAGCAACAAGCTTAGAATATTTTCTGAACAACTCAAAATATTTTCACTTAACTATTAAAAAAACAAATCTCGTTTGAGTGCTTATGCAAAAGTCTTACTTTTTAAAAATAGCTTCAAGTTGAAATCAGTTTCCCGAGCAGTGGAGCAGGTAAGACACTTTCACTGTGTCCTTTGTAGGTCACGCAGGTAGGTTGCCACAGCGGGATGGAATGATTCGCAGCAGACCACCTGTAAGTGGGTCAACAATTTCCCCTAACATCCAGGATCAAGAATGTACTTAAAAAAATTCTTAATGCTTTCCCTAACAGGAAGCTGCATCGACCCTTGTTAACGAACTTATCCACTATTCCACGGCATACTGAACTATTTTTTGCAAGTGGAAGATCAAAAAATAAATGAAAGTTAGATTGCTGTTAAAGCATGAATGCAATTAACAGAAAAATTTTAATTACACATTTTTACAACAAGTTACGAATAACTTCTATTGTTTATCATACTATTTTTCTGATTTAAATTTTGTAATACTGACAATGGAACAAAGATTTTTTCCTCACAATATTTAGTATTAATTGGAATTAAATTTTAAAATTAATAGATAGCAATCGATAGAAATAATTTATAAATTTTTTTAAAAAAAAAATCAAATATATTTTTTTATTAGTTACACATTTTCATTATGGAACCTCCACGAGGATAAATAAAGTATATTACTTCGTGGGCAGTTATAAAAGCTACATAATGAGAATTGTTGTAAAAATAGAGCATTGAAACAAATGCAGATATTTGTTAGATTTTAGATGTTCTATTAATTTTAACTTTTAATTATATAATTTTAAAAAAAGAAGTTAGTTTTACTGTAACTAAACTTTAAATTTTAATAGTTTCAATATAATTTATAAATATTTGCTTATGATTCATGACAAATTACAACAGTAGTAGAGTAACTTTTTTATAATTGTTCACCTATTGAAATAAGTGTTTTACAAAAATTATTCTTTTAATGTTATGAAACAGTATAAATTTTCAAAAATTTATAAGAGTTACACGTCGGTAACAGTTAATGGCAGAAAGAGAGAGAGAAAGTATAACAGAAAATTACAGCGATTAATTATGTTAGTTAAATATATACGAATAATACACACACACAATATGTGTGTGTGTGAGTAGCTGTTTATCCTAACATTGATGTATATTAAACATTATTAAATAATATATTTTCAATTAGATTGTTAAATTTAGAGTTTGCAACATTCTTATAAGTAAAAAACATAAATATTTTCGTTAATGATTACTTTGATCAAAATCATAAAACAATTCATTTTTTTTATAAAACTTAAAACTTTTATGTGTTATTCTCTAACAAAAGTATTAATGAAATATTCAGATGCAAAATGAGTAATTACAAAAAAAAAACATGAATGTTTAAAATTTTTAATGTATTTTCTATCAACACAAAACTTTTAGAACAAATGACCTGAATTGTTTGTTCAATTTATAATATAGCATATAAATTAGATAAATCTGTAATATTTACACAAATATTTTTACATCACTTATATTAAGCAATGCCAAATATTATAATTTTATTTTTAATCATCATTTAATTTATGTAATTCAGAAATTAAGAAATGAAATGTAAAGTTCTTCTAACAAAAGTGTCAAAATAAAATTATGTGTGTAGATTTCTATTAAAATTGTTATATTTTAAATATTTGTTAAGTCATACAATATATGTATTGTATAATAGTCTAATGTTTGTGTGTATACACACACATAAAATGCATATATATGTGTGTATGTGTGTGTTTTGCTTCCAATAAAATGTATTATTTGGATTTATTGAAGGTAACTATAATAACTTAAAGAATTTTTTTTTTTTTGGGGGGGGGTATTGAGTATTTCGGAAGTAATAAAGAGTTGGATAAGGGAATAACATTTGGCTTCATGAACTTATGAAAATAGAATATGACATAAAAATTATGAAGCTCATCAGAAAATGCCATAAATGTTTGAATGTAAGAGTATATTTTATAGAGAAGTATAAAAGAAGATTTATTTATGTAGAAAATTGTTTTGTTCAATTGATATTATGTTCATTTTTTATAGCAAAATATTCATTATTTTTCAGATGACTCGATAATTCAGATGATTCTGAAAATTCAGATTCAGATGACTTTGTTATATTTAGCTATATAGTGATAATCATATTAACTACAACATTGAGCATTCTCACTATTAAAAATTCAATTTGGTTTTAATTTCAAAACACAGTGAATAACATTTATGATAAACATTATATACTTGTAAATATTCTAAACTTCTTTTTCTTATTTGTATTGTGTATATGTGTGAGAATCACTTCTTTTTTAATCCTAGTGTTTATATTTTAAAGTTGACTTTTAAACACAAGTAAGAGGAAAACTGGTGAGAAAGAAAAATATCTCGTTTTACGGATGAGTAATATTTTTTCGCAGGTTTTACTCCTTCTTCAGCTTTTTCGTACCCTCGTATTTTATGTAAACAAGGAAAAATTATCATATCATGTCATTTTTATATGAAATATGACAAAACGCATATTTTGAAGGAAGGGTGTACAAAACTATGAATATATGTCACAGAAGAGTCTTCAAAATGTATTGCATTGGAACAAATTTGCACATATGAATAGTTCTACATACAATTCGTGGAGAAACATGCATCTGTAATCTAAGAACAGTCAATGGATGAGTATGTAAAATGTACAGACACATGCGTTAGAGCTTAGAATAACAGGAAATGATAATCACAGAAGATTTGGCTCTACAGGAAGCTGTACCTATATGTGAGAGATCTATTTTCAAAATTATTGACATTGCATTGTCTTCCGAAACAAAATAGATTCAGCAAGCTTGAAATAAAATATGAACGATAATTCGTTACATCAAAAAAAGGCAAGGCTCTCCAGGAATGAAAGATTGAGTTCAATGAAGAGATATTGAATCGATCACTTGTTCGGTTGAAGCAAAAAAGCTGAGAAAAAAAATAAGCGTTAAAAAATTCTCAGGTATAATATAAATCCCCATAGTTAATAATTTTTCATTATTTTATCCAATATTATTTTCGTTTCACTTACATTGCACGATAAACATTTCACAGTTATTTTCGCTGCATCACATAATAGTGGTGAAGTTTACCTCAGCAAAATAATTGGTAATCATATTTGTTATATAAAGCAATATAAAGTCATCATGTGACATCGCGTAGTGGATGGAATAATGGGTTAAAGTCGTTATAAACCATTTTTAGCATCGTATAAGTTACCTTTAGACAAGACTTTTTATGCATAGTAAGGCACATTCTCGGAAATCTCCCAAGCACCTAACCTTCGATAAACATGCATTTCCCGATTTCCAACAGCGTCTGGTGCTGAAACCGAGTCCTTTTGCTCAGAAGAGAATGTTCTAGTGCTTACGGTAAACTCATTTCTGCCACTGCATCGAATTTAAAAGTTTAATAGAAAAATTAATATACTCATTTTTGCATCAGCCATTGAATGTATATTCTTCTATTTATGTATATTCTTCAACCAGAATCTCGTTTTCTTTAAAAAAATTTAATTTGACATCACAAAATATTTTATATATATTTTTAAAATTTCATAATATGCTAAAATATCTCACGTCTCAAAGACCATAAAAATATTCAAAGTTTAGAAAAAGCTATATTCGAAGTCAGTATTGTACACTGATCACATTATAACAGTTAACTAGCCCTAAGCGTTTTCTTCAAGTAAAGGTAGAAAAATTACCAACAAGTTTTAAAAAATGCATGACAAAATTTTTTCGATTTGTAAATCTATTTCTTCAAATATAAAACAGAATTTGTATCTTTCTACATTTTTTTCTTACATATATTCTTCACTTATTAATCTCCTATTTCATTAGACTTTTTTCTTTCAAATTAAAGCTTTTAATATTAATTTTATATTAAATATTAAAATGATTAAGCTTCCAATCTATAGCTTCCGTCTCTTGGCCATTATCTATTTCTCATCAAAAATTGTTACTAATGAGTTTTTTTTTCTTCGATATAAGAATTGCAATGTAAATAATAAAGTTGTTTTTAAAATAAAAATCCTTATAGATGGAAAAAAAGAAAGCTCTGTGTGAGAATCAATGTTTAGCAAAGATACTCTATAGACAACTATTTGAATTTTAATTTAAACTTAGATTATTATTTTTGATATCAAGTTCTTCATTCACAGAAAAAAAACATTATAAGAAATAATATATTACACTTCCCGACATTGAAAATGCAACACTAAGGAGAAGTAGAAGAAAATTACACAAATTTCATGGTAGACGCACCTTACCGCGTTTTACAAATGATGTGAAATGCGCTGTCTCCAGCACACGTAGGATAAGAGTTAAGGTTAGGAAATTTAAGATTGGGTAGTATTTGCCCCGTTATTGCTGTTTGAAAAATAATCGGGGAAAGTTTGTTCTGTCGCAAAGGGCACCTGTATTTACTAAGAATGCCAGGCCATCGTCAACGGAGTCAGTTCCAGCAGATCGACGAGTTTACGAGGGGCATGGTAATCAGACTGAGAACGGCAGGTTGGTCCTTACGGTAAATTACAGTGTCAGACACCTGGATGCTTCCACAGTGCACCGACTGGGGTGAAAATGGTTGGAACAAGGAACTGTGGACGTTTGCGGGGTACCGGTACAGCCAGAGTGACGTCAGCGCGCGTGGATCGACGCATTTGATGGGAGGAAGTGGCAGCTTTGTACAGCACGTCTATCGAAATTCTGCAGAATGTGCAAGACATCTTGTATGCTCCTGTATCATCAACAGGACAATTTACCGTCAATTAGTTGCTAGTGGCTTGTGCTCATGGCGTCCGTTAGGAAGACTGCCACTGACCTACCGCATAGAAGGTAATAACTGATATATATATATAATTTTAAAGCAACTTGAGTGAGTTTTTTTTTACAATACAAATAAACAGTTTTCATAGAGATGGAATAAAGAATTGGAAGGAATATCACAAACTTGAGGAATCTCTATTAATGAATCAATATTGTTAAAAGAAACCAAATATCTGAGATGATTTATTTTACGTTTCCTAGTTGAGTTTACGCATGTGTGTCTCATAAGATTCATTCAGAGTGAATATTGAGGTCATTGAAATTCTCGTTGATGCATTACTTTTGAGCTTTTCCACTCCATGTCAGTAGTTAAGGGATTTATTTTTCTGTGAAAAGATTTTTCCTCAATAAACCCGGAAATTTGTGAATTTCCATTACAGGAAACTGACTAATGGAAATGCCGAAGTTCGGTGAATAAATCGGCTTAAGAAAGCATTTCAGTGATAGGTTTCTGATTGTAATGAACATTATGCAACTCTTTATTGTATTTTTGCTAAAAAGAAGAAAAAGAAAAATTAATTTTAAGAAATTTAACAAATTTTTTCTCGAGACCATGTCCAGCAAATCTGTTTTTTTTTTATTATTTCAGCAATAGTAATTAAAATAAAATTGTTAATATTGCGGTAAACAAGCAATAATTTTACAATTCAGAAGAGATTATTTACGAATATTACAATTATTAATATAAAATTTTATTAAAGAAATTTTTAAAAGTTTAAATCATCCTGATTAGTACCTGTTTCAATTAAAAGTTTAAATCATCCTCATCATCCTTTTAAATTACCATCATTTTCACTTTGTTTCTTTTACTGTTCCGTTGTAAATCTTTTAATGGGTTGAATAAATGGAAAATGGCTTCTTAAACCGATGTGTTTGGCCCCTTATTTTAAAAAATCATTTTATTAACAAAATAAAATTAAGTATTCTCATACATTCGATTGTGAACTTTTCCTTGTTTGCTAGCGCTCGAAAAATGTGATTTGAAGCAGACAGCAATTTCGTCGACAAGTCGCTCTCACTACAATGTGACGTAGGTGAAACGTTATTTGCCGTCATGAATATTGTAAACCAATGAGAATCCTAGCAAAGGGCCTTACTCAGGATCTCAATTGTAACGAAAGAAACAACCACTTTATGGCTAAAAATCCTTAATGAAAATTAATTTTTATAAATTGATGATGATGTACTAAATATATATTCTCAATATGCTTTTATATAATGTATTCTTAGGAATGTAAAAATGGTAAGTGTAATTTGTCATAAAAATTATATACAATTGTAAAATTATTAAATGTAAACTAACTCATTTAAAGCTTTTCTTTGAAGGATAAGCAATAATCAACTACATAATTTTTTAAATATTCAATGATAAAATAACCAAAACGTTATCAATACTTGAATTATAAAAATAAAATGAGACAAGAATTATGCATTATGACATACATTAAAAAACTTTATTACTTAATTTTAAAATAACAATATATAACTTGAAAGCTGCTCATCATATGTACACTAATCTAAAAATAGTATAAATGTTTATCGATATTTCAGTAAAATGTTTTAAGCGGAAACTCAGAATTCCTAAAATATGTCTGATAAAATTAAAGCAACAGTTATTAAAAGTTAATATGGGGGTAGAAATAAATGCCAACAAGAACAGGCATCATCTCTCAAATCTTGGACTGTCTTAGACTGAGATAGGAGGATACCGACAATAGTCCACTTCTTGTATCGGACCTTACTGATGCCAACAGTTTTATTAATCTTATCTGATCCCAAGGTGATTAGAATTAACAACAAAACTTAATATAAAATTTTCAAATACATATTGGAATAAAACTTTTTCTTTGCATAATGAAAGCATATGACCTAAATACTAGAACAAGAATAATATTAATATGTAAATATGTTAAGATAAAACTAAAATAAAGGATTTAACTACAATTTTAATTACTTATGGGAATTGTGGAATATGGCTTTATTAAAACATTTAACATATTATGAACTTCTACAAAGGTAGAAAGCCGGGACTTTCTCTGGCTCTTTCTTGCGATAGGAAATTCAGCACTTGTCTTGCACGTCTCTTCTCTGGCCACCTCCAATGCCTCACTTTTGTAGCGGGTAACAAGACCTTCCCCCTCTGTCCTAAATGCAACGGACACCAAGCTTCTCCTGAGCCTGTCCTGAATAGTATGAATATTCTATGGGACGAAATATACACTTCTCCCCGACTTGTCATCCATTTCCTCTCAGTCAACGGATTCCTAGATTTGGTCTGATTCCGTCAAACCCTTGGAAATAAGCAATAACAACATATTATGAGATTATATATTTTTTAAGAAATATTTATTGTTCATTAATTACAGATATAAAACACTGTTGTCTTCTTACAAATAGCAAAAAATAAAGGAAAATGTATATAAATATATATACTATTGGCCATTAAAATTGCTACACCAGGAAGAAATGCAGATAACAAAATGATATTTATTGGACAAATATATTATACTAGAAATAACAAGTGATTAAATTTTCAAAACATTTGGCTGGATATATATAGATCCTGAGAAATCAGTACCCAGAAAAACCACCTCTGGAAGTAATAACAGCAGTTATACGCCTGGGCGTTGAGTCAAACAGAGATTGGATTGCATGTACAGGTACAGATGCCCATGCAGCTTCAACGCGATGCCACAGTTCATCAACCGTAGTGACTGGCGTTTGGTGACGAGCCAGTCATTCGGCATTCATTGACCAGACGTTTTCGATTGGTGAAAGATCTCGAGAACGTGCTGACCAGGGCAACAGCCGAATATATTCCGTATCAAGGAAGGTCCGTACAAAACCGGCAACATGCGGTCGGGCATTATCCTGCTGAAACGTAGGGTTTCGCAGGGCTCGAATAAAGAATAGAGCCACGAGTCGTAACACCCCAGAAATGTAACGTGCACCGTTAATGCGAACAAGAGGTGACCGAGACGTGTATCCAATGGCACCCCATACCATCACACCAGGTGATGGGTCAGTATAACGATGACAAATGCACGCTGCCACAGTGCGTTCACCACGATGCCGCCAAACACGGATGCCATCATCATGATGCTGTACACAGAACCTGGATTCATCTGAAACGATGATGTCTCACCATTCATGCGGCCAGGTTCATCGTTGATCACACCATTGAAGGTGCTCTTGTCTATGACGCAGCGTCAAGGGAAGCCGCAGCCATGGTCTCCGAGCTGAGAGTCCATGCTGCTGCAAACGTCGTAGAACTGTTCGTGCAGTCACTTGTTGTCTTCCAAACGACCCCGTTTCTTGACTCACGGCTCGTGACGTGGTGGCACGATCCATTACGGCCATGTGGATAATATGCCTGTCTTCTCGGTTGCTAGTGATAGGTGGCCGTTGAGATCCCGCATGGCGTTCCTATTACTGTCCTGAACCCATCGATTCCATATTCTGCTAACAGTCATTGGATTTTGACCGATGGGAGCAGCAATAGTGCGATAAGATAAACCGCAATCCCGGTGCGCTACAATTCCACCTTTATCAAAGTCAGAAAAGTGCTGGTACGCATTTCGCCTTTTTACACGAGGCATTACAACAACTTTTCACCAGGCAACAACGTTCAAATGCAATTTGTGTATGAGGAACCGGCTGAACGATTTCCTCATTTAAACACAATGTAGTTTTCGCTACTGGCGCCTGCTTTGTCTGAATGCGCTGAAAAGCTAATCGTTTGCATATCACAACATGTACTTCCTTCCGTAAAAATTTCACGTCTGTAGCATGTCGTCTTCTTGGTGTAGCAATTTTAATGGCCAGTAGTGTATATATTGTACCGAGCTTCGGGGTTCGTGTGGATTGACAGTTGAATAAAGCAACCACGCAATGAACAAAAGACATTTATTCGTAAAAAAAAATTCCTCTAGATATACCAGCTGTAACAATCACTATTATACAGCTCCAATTCATCAGATACAATAAGTAACAGCTTCTAATCACAGGTCTCAAATACCTCAGGCAGAGAACAGCTTCTCTAAACTAGCAGTCACGACTAATAGTCTTCACTCTCTGACTGTCTTTACAAAACTAAACTTACTATGTCGGGCTGCGGTATTTATACCTGACTTGGCGGGGAAATCTACTAGTTTCGCCAAGGTTCTGGAAATTTCTAAGCTATCTCCCTAAATATTGGTCCTAGGGCTTAGGAGATGGATGTTTCCAAAAGTATCTATTTCTCACCAAGTCGCCAAAAATCTCGCCAAAACACCGCCAAGTCACCATTATTAGAAAAACCGATTTTAACGTATAAACACGTCTAAATACCGCAATTTTTGCCCAAAATGTGAGTATTTCCGATCTGTCTGAGATGTTTTAAGACATATACAATAATTATTTATAAATTTGTAACAATATATATATATATATATAAGTCTAGAATCTAGAATATTCAGATTAACAAATCTGAATATTCTAGATTCTAGGCTTAGAGACTTAAAATATAAGAAATATTTAATTTTTTTTTATCATTTTATGTCAAGGATCTTGGAGTGGACGTGGAGTGACTGAAGTAGGAGTGTCTAAATGATAAATTGAGCAATGGACCATTCAAAATACCCATAGAAGTAAAGTTTGTAATACATCAGAAAAGATGGCTGCCTAGGCGGTAATATAATATGGGTTACTATCTTTCAATATTTTGTGAATCGAATGATTCTTGTAAGGACAATGGGATTTTCAGATAACATTTAATCGCTTTATTTATTTAGGAACCTAATAAGGAATTCGAAGATATTCTATACGAGATTATTTCAGGGAAAAGATAGCTTGAGTTTGGATGCTTAACTAGAAATAACTTAATTTACTCAGTTTGTAACCTTTCAAAAAGCATCAATTTCTTATAAAAAAAGAAGCAACTTATGATGTGTCTTTTCCTATGTCACATTTTATTCCACACTAACTGAAACTATTTCATTTAATTTAAAATAAATCTTAAAACAGTTTACAGTTAACAGAAAAAAGAGATAATTTTTTTAATTCATTAATAATAATAAATTAATCTGATTTAAAAAAAAAAAACAAATTTCGAAAAAATAATTTCATATTTTCTGAAAAAAAAATTATTTTTGTTGTGAAAAAAAAGTGTTTATGAAAGCACTTATTTCCATTGAATACAAAAATGACTACAAAAACCTATTCCTAATTGTGTTACCAACATCACTTGTAAATTAAAGTTCAAATTATTTGTAGAAATTAGTCCAATTAATTTTTCCTGTATTTTAGTTTTTCATTATCGGTATTCAGCTACTTCAACTAAAAATAATTATTAAAATCTTTCGAAATTTTTAAATCGGTTTCTAATTATTTAAAACTTTCTACAGTTAAACTTTTCGAATATTTATCAAATGAGTTTTATAAAAATACATGTGTATCATTTGCGAAATTTAAAATGACGATCTATCTCGTCAAATTAATTGCATTGAAAGCTGATAAAATAATATATAATCAAAGATGTTATGATTAAACAAAATGCCCTATAAAAACTCATTTTAATAACATGCTAAAAACAGTTTTCATTTTGTTGAAAATGAATAGGAATAGATCTAAAATCTAATAGTGTATATCAACAAAATAGTTTAGAATGATATTATTTTAATTCACACATTCTTACTCTGGGTAATAAAATGTTCAGTAATCAATGAATATTAAAGAATATTATATTTTCATCACTTAAGAAGCATACAAATTAAAAAGAGTGTTTCATTACTAAAAGACTCGTGTTTACAACTATATTTCAATACTTCGTATTTCAGTTTTTATTTCAACAACTGTCAAAGATACTTTTCTTTGTAAACAAATGAATTTTCACAAGTTTCTCTAAACATATTTTTTTCTATATTCCTTGTGCACAGTTCTTAAGGTACTTTTTACATGACATCGTATTTTGATATTACATTTTGCAGTAATATTAATAAAGGATTAAAATTTATTATCAACCACTGGAAACTAAATTTTTGGAAATAAACAAATATAATATGATAAAATTGCATTATAATGAATTTTGTAAGATTTTTTTTAAACTGATTAAGAATTATCAATTTTTTAAAAATACTTGGAACTATACTAATTTTTATGCAAAATTCGGAATTGATGAATTTTTCCAATTTTTCAAACATTAATTATAAATTTATTGAAATATTCCATATTTCATGATTTATTTTGTTTTTTCCCTTTAAAATGCATGCCGTGAATAGTAAAATTTTACAATATTTTTTATTCCATTAAAACTAAAATTTATTTTCTCTAAGTATAGTAAATAATATTTTCGATTAATTCGCAATAGAATTCAAGTTATTAACATATTATTTAGAATATCTTCTGGATTTTAACACCCAATTAACCTTTTCCAAATAAAAAATTCTAAATTATATATAGTTGCTTGTTTTAATATTCAAACAATGTATAAATAATTATTGATTTCAGGAGATGATGAGATTTTAGTTGAATAATGATTATAAAATAGTATACCGACGAAAGATCAGGAAAAAACAATCGATTACTTAAAAAAATATATCAGCCTACTAAAATATTCAACTATATTCCGTTAATGCTGAATTATGTAGTTAATGAACTGGTTAAAAATAAAAAATTGCTTAGGAATTAAAAGTCGAAAAAAATGCTTTTTCAGTTGAATGAATGGAAAACAATTGGTTAACTATCGGAATCTTGCTTCTTAAACCCTCAATATAAAGCTGAACTACACTGATCTTATACCTGTATACTACCTCACCATAGTTATAATATAGAGGATCCAATCATCTTAATCAATTGGGACCGGACCCCATTTAGATAATCAAATATTCGGATAATTAAACTGTATTATTATTTTACCTTAAAATGGGGGGAAAAACTACATATTTTTAAATAAAAAGATATTTTAATGAATTAAATTAAAGAGCGACACCTTTACATGATAAAGTACATATGAATACACTCTTGGCCACTATAAATGCAGAAGCGCATCACGCGCGCCTACGGCGATACTTCAAAGTATTTAGGACTTGGAGATTTCGACGATTTCAAGTTCCGCAATTTTGCTTTTCTTGTGGATTTTTCAAAAATACGATCAATTATGCTCCGTAGAAAATAGCGATCCTTTTTGATCAAGTATCAGAGTTCGACAGAGGAAAGATAGTGGCCTATTGAGATTGTGGATTATCTTTAAGGGAAATGGGTAGTCGTCTTGGAAGAAACCAAACAACTGTATCGCAGACATGTGATCGTTGGATGCAGGACGTGTTCCGACGTGTTCGATCGCATCCACCTCAGTGCACTACTTTGCGTGATGACTGGCGAATTGTGCGCATAGCAGGAACGGATTGCTCAGCCTTATCACGAACCACAGCACAGCACATTCAGTCTGTAAAGCATCATCTAGTATCTGCGCGTACCATCTCACTCCGTTTACAGCAAAGAGGTTTGTCCGCAAGACGTGCATTGCTTCGTCTAAACTTGACGCAGAACCACATATGTCTCCAGCGCCAATGGTGCGATAAAAATATGATGTGGACCGCAAAATCGAATGAAATTGTTTTTACTTACGAATCATGTTTCTGTCTGCAACACTACGATGGGAGACATTGTGGTGAGGATGCTGAACAGGTGCGTTATGCACCGCCCTACTGGTTTTGTATATAAAAAAAAACAGGTTAATCTCTAGAATTATGCATGTTTAACAATCAGTTACGCTAAATTTTTTAGGATTTCCCTTATATCAGTGAGTTACTAAAAACTCAGAAACATTTTGTCTATGATGCAAGGAAGATAATCGATACTTTGACTAAACAAAGTATGTTTGATAACTCATTAACTATATAATACTGGATTCACTATTATTTAGTGAATTGTTAATATCGGACAATTATTTGGAAGCGCTGTAGCAAGAAAACTAGTTAATTAGTAATATTATCCGTTCTTAGCTTTCAGTATTGTTAAATTTTAAAATGCTTTCACATGTTTGTTTGTAAGGATTTTAATTTCATACCAGCAAAACAAAGTTTAGTTGGTGAAAGTTTGTTTGCTAAACTCTCTCCAATATTGAATAATGCTGGATTCACTATTATCAAAAGATTCAGTTAAGCCTCAAAAACTTTTTAGCAGCACAGTAGAACAAAATAACCTACCAACTAGTAGAATTATGTGTACTTAACATTCAGTAAATCTGAATTACACAGTTCTTTCTGTTTTATACGATGTTGGAAGTAGGACAAACTGTTTGACACAGATGTAGGATAAAATAATTATTTAATTAATGGGGCTATACCTGATTAGTCCTCAGCAAATTTAAAATATACTTATTCACTTTTATCTCATGAGTTGGTTATATATATATAACTATAGGAAAACTATCATCCAAAAATGTCGAAAGTAACAACTGATTAATCAGTGAAATTAAGCCTGATTAATCTCAAGAAAAAATCAAAAATATACAGTATTTATAATTATATAATTCCTTATCTATGAGAAAACTCCAGTAGCAATGAAGGAAAAAAGTAGAAAAAATATAAGAAAATAGTTTTTTTTTTTTAGTTAAAAGAAACTTACTATGTGTATTAACTTTTAGTAACGATAAATTATATTATTCTCATCATTTTGGTGAATTGCTTGAGAAATGAAAACCATTTGACATTGATAAAGTTAAAACAAATGGTTAGTTAGATTAATTATGCACGCTTAACTCGCATTTAAAGTAAGTTATGCTCAAGAAGATAAAGAATCTCAAGAATTGATAGTATCTCAAGAAATGATAAAGGATATTAAATTTCTTTTATAGCAATATAGGGAAAAGATCTGGTTAATCAATAGAATTAGACATTATATAAACTTTCTGTGAATTATATTGTTATCATTAGTTTTTAAAAGTTAGTTAAGGATGGAGAGACCGTTTGACAGCAAATTATTGAAAACAACTGATCAATTTAGTAGAATTATGTTTGCTTAACTTGAAGAAAGTTGTATACTACGTTCATTGTTATTTCATGATTTGGTTAAGGATGTTAAATCTTTTTGAAAGCGATATATGAATAGGAATGAGCTTAACAACGAGGAAAGTAATTATTTAGAGTAACTGTGCGTGGTTAACTCCTATAATATTAAATGATGATCATTTTAGTTTGTTTTTATTGAGGTATGAAATCTTCCTTTATAATTGATGTGCTAATGTGCGTAGTAATGAGAAAGTAACTGTGAGTGCTTAACTCCGATATAACGGGAATATGATGATGTGAATTTTTTTTATAGATATATGAAATTTCCCATTATAACCAAGATGGTAAAACATTAACAAAACAAGGTGAAAATAGTGACGTTTTTCTAAATTTAAAAAATAGCTTATGGTATCATCTAATCCTTTCAGCACGGATACACAGATTGGACATTATCGCATGCGATTTGAATTCTATCCTTGACCTAATTTTCACGTTGCCTTATCTACTTCTTTTATTTTTTCTGACGCCTGAAATAATTGTAAGGGAAATATTTTTGCGATAGGGTACTGATAAGTGTCATTATCTAGGCCGAAACCACTCGCCTGATAATTTTTCGAACTTCCTCAATCGAGCTTTTACCAAATGTCTGGATTGAAGTTTGCCCATCGTTATTTTCACTGTTTCCAGTAATCCATTCATTTATAATTAACGACACGGTTTAAAAGAAATTAAGGAAAAACTATCGTTTAATTTTTTGTCATTCTAATTCAAGAATTGCTTTTAGTGCATAATTATCTACCTAAAACATTTATGTTTTTATTGGTTTCATACTAATAAAATTGTTAGAGATAATTTGGCATTGACTTTTCATTTTTTTTAAAATTAAAATCAATAATTTTCGTTTTATTTAAGTATAAACGACAGTCATATTAAAAGCATATCTTGAACTGTTTCATAATGAAAATAATATATATTCATAAATTTCTTTAATTTTTAGTTAAAAGACAATTAAATATTTTCATTTCAAGCAAACTAGGAAATACATTGCATTCGCTTGTCAACCTATATTTTATTATAAGTAGATTTTTTATTTCATTTATAAATTATTTTATAATAAACATAGGCTTAAAATTTATGACATTATTATTCATTTATAAACAAATATTTTATGCTTTCGAAAAATAATGCTTATTGTTTCCTTAAACGAAAGCACATTTATTAAAATAATAACAATGAAAAGTAACTTAAGAATGTTTGAAAACATTGTGTTCATTATAACATCCCGAATTCTGCGTACATTTAACATACTGTGCTGTTAAAAAGAATAGAAATACTTCTTATAAGTGCTATATTAAAAATCTTTCCTAAGTCAATTAAGTTAACTCAAAGCAATACTAATTCATTTAAACTGTAAAATTATCAATAAATATTAATTAAAATTCATTACGAATACTAATGCAACTGATTTTGCATAGGAAAATTTCAATGTTGCTTAGAATGTGCAATAGATAAGATTATTAAAATATTTTGTTCAAATGAATAACATTTTTGTCTCTTATTCAATTTTTTTTGTTAAATTAAGTTATTAAATAATATTACTTACGTATAAAAGCATTTTATGCCGCTTACCTTAAACATTTTACCATAATGCAGCAATTCTATTAAGCTTTTATCAAAGGATTGTATGAATACCGTCAACAAGGAAAATTAATGAAAATTCCACCTAATTGACACCAAAATGTTTCCTATTATTTATTGCACAGTGTATATTTAATGATTATTTAAACAAAAAGTTAATGTTGAATAATGTTTTATTATTTTTATAGAATAGCATTTCTTATACGTTTTGGTGTGGTGTTTTCTTAATAATTGCTAAAATTTTATGGTATTCCATACGTATTGTGAATATCCGACAAAACCTAGGCGTAACTGTCAATTTCTTCTCTTATACTCTAAAATACAGTTTCAGTTTCAAGTCATAAATTTTTAATTTTAAAACTTAAAAATCAAGGTGAAAGTTTTAAGTGACTAATAAGCTTAAAATATGTAATAAAATAATAAAAATAAATTGTGTTGAATTAAATTGATATTTTGAAACATTAGTTACAGTCTACCCAATAAATGCAAATATTTGAAAGGTCACTATTGAGAAAATTTTATTTATAACAGCCCGCATGGTATATTTAGGAACGATGATTAAAGTAAAAGAAAGTCCAAAGTGCGAAAATGATTTTTGAAAATATTCTGATCTTTGTATGCGCAGAATCTTTGAAGAAATTCAGTTACGTACAAAGCAAGTAAAGTAAACGTATCTATAAAAAATATCAAAATGTTTTTTTTTTGTTTGTTTGTTTGCATTGCTTTTATCAATTTTCAGATATATTGCGTAAAAATACTTAGAAATTATAAAATTATTATCATAAATATAGGAAATAACAAAAATGCAAAAAGTACATGGCATCTCCTGCTGCAAATCCTGATTGGGATCACCACCCACAGTTTAAGAAATTTCGTTTTAGAATATAGCTTTATTTATAAAAAAAATTATTTGCAAAAAAATAAGTATAAAATAAATACATTAATTTAACAACAAAAAAAAATATTTGAACATAAAATCTAAAAATAACTACATTTTATTTACTGTTTATATTTGGTAAAAATTATATTTTATTGTTGGCGAAATCGGGCTGTTTGGCGATGTTTTTTCCCCGCTTGTTATGAATGGATTTTAAATGTTTAACGAAACATGTAGCTGAATATAGCAATTTATATTTATAAGAGAATACGCAATAGAAAAAAATATTTTGCTATTTTACAATGAAAAAATTAATAAATCTTTTTTTATATAAAATCACACGATAAAATTAATATCCTTTTAAAAGCAATATTTGTATAAATATTACGATATTATCTAAAAAATCTATTTTTTAAAATATCATAAACATGGAAAATAAAATATTTTCTAAATAGCTGCATAATTTTATAACCGTGAGCAATGTCGAAAGCGAAATAAAGTCAATTATATCTACTTAGTCAAGGAGAAATTAAGAAATATAGATGTACACATTTTCTCCCATAAAGTAAGAAATATCTGATTACTTAACGCCTGAATAGTTTTAAAGAAAAAAATAGATGTTGATACCTATATAAGAGGAATTTTTTTTAAATGGATAAGAACTTTACAATTTTTAAATGAAAACTATAGATTGTGATGTGAATAAATTGTGACTTTTTAAATACTAGATTTTATTGCTGGAAATCTTATAATATAATTATTCTGGATAAGTAAATTATGTTCACAATATGTCGAAAATGCTTTTCGAAGAAGCAACTTTATCTTTAAAATATATTTGTAATTGTAATATTTTACGCAACAAAACTTGAACATACAAAAATATGCTATCCCGATTAAATATTGTTTCAAATTTCGTTTCTAATAAAAAAGAATGTGTTCAAACAAGAAACTAAAACGAAATCCACTTAGAAAATAATTTTATTACTACAATATTATTAAACTAAATTATCTAACAAGATTTTTCAGATAAAATTTAATATTTAAGTTGACACACAGGAAAAATAGAATAAACCAAATAAAATATATTGAAGGAGATTCATACTTTTACAATAGAGCTTCAGCCGCATACTTTAACAATACAGTTGCAGGATTAGCATTCTTGTCTTGGCTTCACTAGTTCGAGGGTTTGAATCCCACACTTGGTATGCTGATTTCTATAATTAAAGATCCAATTTAAACTATTGGTTCCAATCTCCTCTCAATCCGTGAAACAATCTACATAGCGGCTGCAGCTCCTACAATAGAGCTGCAGCCGCATGTTTTAACAATACATTTGCAGGATTAGCATTCTTGTTTTGGCTTCACTAGTTCGAGGGTTTGAATCCTACACTTGGTATGCTGATTTCTATAATTAAAGATCCAATTTAAACTATTGGTTCCAGTCTCCTCTCAATCCGTGAAACAATGGACATAGCGGCTGCAGCTCCTACAATAGAGCTCCAGCCGCATACTTTAACAATACATTTGCAGGATTAGTATTCTTGTCTTGGCTTCACTAGTTCGAGGGTTTGAATCCCACACTTGGTATGCTGATTTCAATAATTAAGGATCCAATTTAAACTATTGGTTCCAATCTCATCTCAATCCATGAAACAATCGACATAGCGGCTGCAGCTCCTACAATAGAGCTGCAGCCGCATATTTTAACAATACATTTGCAGGATTAGCATTCTTGTCTTGGCTTCACTAGTTCGAGGGTTTGAATCCCACACTTGGTATGGTGATTTCTATAACTAGTTCGAGGAACTTATCCAATTAAAACTATTGGTTCCAATCTCCTCTCAATCCGTGAAAAAATATATATTAATCTACAAACAAGCCATCATTCAATAAAGTTTAAAATATTTGAAGCAATCGCGCAATGCTCGCTCTCATACCAAAGAAAGTTAACAGAACGTTAAAATAGAACTAATGTTGTTCACGAATTTTTAAGAACATTTTAATATATATATATTATATTTATGTATATATATTACGTATTTGCGATATATAATATTAAAACAGATAGTGATGATTAAAATAAGATATTTGTAAAAATTATTTATTTAAGCAATTTTCTAGAAAACAAGCAGGAAATAAATTTCGCAATAAAGAACAAATTTAACAATATTCTAGCACAGAAATACATAGTGGTACAGGTGATCCCCATATTGTACCTAAGGTTAATGGCTTATAAATACAGAAATAGGAAACATTGTAATAATAGAATCGTGAAATTGACCTTGGTCATTCCTATGAAACAGGTGACAAAAAAAATTCGATAATACCGATTAAAAATTCAAATAGTTAAAACAGGCAAATAACTTCTTGATAATGCCAAGAATTAAAAGGCAGCATAAAAAAAACTAAAATATTAAACAGAACACGTTTGAAATGTGAATTCAAAAGAAAAACCAGACATGAAACTGTGTAAGCCATAAATGTAAATGCATCAATGTGAAACAAAACAATTTAGTATATGAAGTAAAAATATAAATATAACATACTAAAGGAAGATTAAAAATATGAACCTTAAAATAAAAATATGAAAAGAAGAGAAATCACAAATTTTAAATATTAATATTTATATGTGGGTACCTGTCCTCTGTTGGCGATTTGCAACACTATCTTATATTAAATTTATTGAGAGAGAAGAACCCCATAGGAACCTCCATATTGATTGCTACTTAGTTGCTCAAAGTATAGAAAACGTCTCAGAATTACAGTTACAGTTAAGTTTTAATGCCAACAGTTTAATTCAATGAATGGATAATATTTTGGTTTAGTTTTTCTGCACTTCGGCTGTCATATTCGGTACACAATGGCTGAACAAGATGTATATAGATTTCTATGTGCCTCGTATGTTTTTGCCTAGATACCTAGAGTCTAAAAAGGACTCTAAGCCACAGCAAATATATATATCTATATTCTTAAGGTCGAAACTAAATTTACGAAATATTGATTCGAAAACTATAACACTAAACATTCGTGGCTTGCAACTTGACAGCGCAGGTAAAATACGGGAATTTTCCTAAATTTAATTCTGTATTAAATATCTTGCATTTTTCCTATTATTTCCATTAACTTAAATTATATATATATATATATATATATAAATTATTTATTATATATACACTACTGGCCATTAAAATTGCTACACGAAGAATGCGACATGCTACAGACGTGAAATTTATACGAAAGGAAGAAGGTGCTGTGATATGCAAATGATTAGCTTTTCAGTGAATTCAGACAAAGCAGGCGCCAGTGCGACACCTACATTGTGTTTAAATGAGGAAATTGTTCAGCCGGTTCCTCATTCACAAAATGCATTTGAACATTGTTGTCTGGTGAAAAGTTGTTGTGAAGCCTCGTGTAAGAAGGAGAAATGCGTACCAGCACGTTTCTGACTTTGATAAATGTTGAATTGTAGCGTAGCGGGATTGCGATTTATCTTATCGCAGTATTGCTGCTCGCGTCGGTCGAGATCCAATGACTGTTAGCAGAATATGGAATCGATGGATTCAGGACGGTAATACGGAACGCCATGCGGGATCTCAACGGCCACCTATTACTAGCAGCCGAGAAGACAGGCATATTATCCGAAAGGCCGTAATGGATCGTGCAACCCTGTCATTAACCAAGAAACGGGGTCGTTTGGAAGACAAGTGTCTGCACGAACAGTTCGACGACGTTTGCAGCAGCATGGACTCTCAGCTCGGAGACCATGGCTGCGGCTTCCCTTGACGCTGAGTCATAGACAAGAGCGCCTTCAATTTTTTGGGCCTTCAAATCCTGGGCGCACGAATGGCGAGACGTCATCTTTTCAGATGAATCCAGGTTTTGTGTACAGCATCATGATGGTCGCATCCGTGTTTGGCGGCATCGTGGTGAACGCACACTGGCAGCGTGCATTCGTCATTGTCATACTGGCCCATCACCTGGCGCGATGGTATGGGGTGATATTGGATACACGTTTCGGTCAGCTCTTGTTCGCATTGACGGTGCTTTGAACAGTGCACGTTACATTTCTGGTGTGTTACGACCCGTGGCTCTACCCTTTATTCGAGCCCTGCGAAACCCTACGTTTCAGCAGGATTATGCCCGACCGCATGTTGCCGGTATTGTACGGATCTTCCTTGATGCGGAACATGTTCGGCTGTTGCCCTGGCCAGCACGTTCTCTAGATCTTTCATCAATAGAAAACGTCTAGTCAATGGTTGCTGAGCGACTGACTCGTCACCAAACGCCAGTCACTACGGTTGATGAACTGCGGCATCGTGTTGAAGCTGCATGGGCATGTGTACCTGAACATGCAATCCAATCTCTGTTTGACTCAATGCCTAGGCGTATAACTGCTGTTATTTCTGCCAGAGGTGGTTGTTCTGGGTACTGATTTCTCAGAATCTATATATCCAGCCAAATTTTTTGAAAATTTAATCACTTGTTATATCTAGTATAATATATTTGTCCAATTTTGTTATCTGCATTTGTTCCTGGTGTAGCAATTTTAATGACCAGTAGTGTATATATATAGATAGATAGAGAGAGAGAGATGTGTGTATGTGTAATTAATATGGTTACTATGTATAATAACCAGTGACTATTCATTATTCTAACTCCCCACTAAGCACGATAAATATGATACATTACTAAACATTAATAATCATTTTCATTGATAAATACATATAATCCATAATTAGTATTGGATAATGCTCTCTCTCTCTCTCTCTGTGTGTGTGTATATATATATATGTATATATATATATAATTTTTAAAAAAAATGTTTTTGTAGAAAACGCTATTTTAATCCGAAAAATAAATATATTTTTAAGAAATATTCAACATTTTATTTTAAGAATTTTAAGAACATGACGACCTACAATAAAGATTATATGGTCATTCCATATAAAAATTTAATTAACAGTGGCTCTTTCGTATGTTCATTTCAGTAGATATTTTAAGAGAGACAGGTGTATTAGATAATATCATAAGTCACTCTATCATTATATATCTGGCGTAAAAATTATTAAAAATACAAAATTATCAAAATTACTAAAAGAGCTAGCTTTTTAAACTTTATGAAGTACCTTTTATTCTATATAAACAAAGCAGAACTTCAAACAATATATTCCTATATATTATTTTTATGTCTCGTTAACGAAATGATCTGGAGAAAAAATTTTAAATTATTAAAATTTCTATAAAAAAATGTCCCATGATAAAGCAAATTATTTTTATGCACTAAAAAAGTACTTATTTATATTTACTTATAAGTTTACCAATTTAGATACATTATAAAGTTATGACATTTAGAATTACATAGTTTTTCAGATTTTTACATTTTCTATTATCACAGATTTGCAATCTGTTTTGCAAACAAATCGTTAATATCACTGACTTCCAAAAAGATGTTTTTCTAACGCAATCTTAAAATGACAGGTCTTAATTCGGAAAATCTTCAAGAAAAATAAATTTTGCTTCACAAATCAAGTAATGATTTTTTTGTATAACACTAGAAACATTTTCCTCGTTCCATTTCTAAAATATAAATGTCACAGTTTTGAACTTCTAACAACATTGTTGATAAATTTTATGGGTCATTTCTTGCTCTGTCCGTATCTTGTACTCGTAATTTTACTATGCCAGCAAAATATCACCAGAAGAAAGTTTAAGATTTGAAACTTTTAACTTTTTTATGCCCATGATTCATAACTTCTGTCTTCGAAAGTTTTGTTTCTGCCACCATGGCTAATTGATTAATAAGCTTTATGAATTATGGTAACTATTTCTATAAATGATATTAGAAAAACTACTGAAACCATATGAATCTTACATCGATAAATAACAGTCTAAGAATCCATGTTGCTTAGAAGTGACAATCTAAGCATGCAGTAGAGAAATCTGAAAGCATTTTTAAAGAATTGCGAACGTTTATTGCATTCCCTATTACTATTTAAGGATTTTATAAAGTAAATAGCAAACGTTATAAATATTCAATAATTATTACTGTACTATTTATTATGTTCAATAGTGATTATGATTTTAATCCCCAGTAATTAATATAATTATTTATACCGATAATTATACATAACGCAAAAAACTGGAAGTTTACAATATTTACCGTAACATTATTCTTATGATATAGTGAATGAAATGCCTTTTAAAGTAGGTTCGAAAACATCTTTCCTAAATGTTGCTATCAAATACATTAAAACCAAAGAGGAAATCCAGGATTAAGGATGAATTAATTTAAATACATTCCTTATGAAAACTATAGCGGAATAAAAGATTAGTCAAATGGGAAAATTAATGATGCATTTTTAAATGACTGTTTGCCTGTTATAATGATTTAGAATTAGAATGATGAATTGTATAGAAAAAGAACACTAAAGAAAGTTTGCAATTATAAGCAGAAAAAAAATATTGAAAGTTTCAATTCTTAATTTATCTTCTGTTAACACTGGTGACATAATGAAACTACGAGTGCTCGATGTAGACAAAACAAGAAGTGACTCACAAAATTTATTAGGGATTTTATTATACGTAGACATTTGTAATTTGCAACAAAATAAAGAAACTTTTGTTAGTGGTTTACTAGAAGTCAGTTAAAAATTTGTGAAGAAAAATTTATTTTGCTTGAAGGTTTCCCAGATCAAGCATTATCACTACAAGATTCTGTTAGAAAATCATCTTTCTAAATGCCAGGCGTGCAAACCCTGCTGCTCGCGAGCCACATGTGGCTCTTTGAAGGATCATTTGTGGCTCTCAATAAATGCACTAGAGAGAAGATCAGACTCAACAATGAAATTGTAAGTCGACGTTGATTACAGAATTTTGGAAATTTGTACCAGTATCGGAGTATCCTAAATTGAAAAAGGCTGTTTTTCGAACTGCTTCAATATTCGGAACAACATACTTATGTAAATCATTTTATTCCTTAAAATTCGTGAAATGCCAACACCAATCAGCAGTAGCTAACCAATTTCGCGAAGAATTACTAAGAAGTACTGACACCAATTAGTCGCCAAATTTTAAAGAATTATCAAGAGAAGTAAAATAAATGTGTACAGTTTTTAATATTTAAGTTTAATACACACATTTTGCACTTTCATTTATATGATTTCAATACATATAATTTCTGCAAAAAAAATTTTAATACCTTTTTTTGCTTACCTTTTAAATACGTATTTAACTGCGGTTCTCAAAAAATTTCATATTTTGAAAAATGGCTCGAACTATTAAGAGATTGGCCAACCCTCTTATATGCTAATAATTAACAAAATAGAGAGCAAGTCTGATAAGTGCAAATGAAAAAAATCTAGAAAAATGTAATTCTAAATGTCATAATAGTTTAATGTATCTAAATAAGTAAATTTACAAGTAAATATAAGTAAATTAATTTTTTAGAGTATAGATTTAGTTTTCTTAGACATGGAACGGTTTTTTATAAATTCAGATAATAAAAATTTGCCTATTTTGAGGCCATTTAATATACAAAATTTAAAAAAAACTATCTGTAACTACTTATAAATATTTAATTTAAAATTCCAGTTTGCTTAGATAAAAATTAAGTGTTTACTGAAGTAACAAGCTAGAGTTTATTATTTTTTTTAGTAATTTAGATCATTTTGTATTATTCTTCAATAGTTTTTGTCTCAGCTATATAACTTACTCTATTATCTAATACATCTGTCTTAAAATATCTACTAAAAAGTACATACAAATAAGTCACTGTTACTTAAATTTTTAAATGGAAATATTGTGTGTAAGATTTTTCAATCTAAGTCATCATGATATTTTCCAAATTCTGCCGAACAAAATATTTAAAATTGCTTGAAAATACTTATATTTTTCAAATTAAAATATGATTTTTCTATAAAATAATCTGAATTTATCACATTCTCTCCTTATTACAAGTTGGGGGTTATGTACATATTTACCGGTAAAATAGATTGATATTCAACAATTTAGCCCATTTACCGAGTTTAGTGAGGATTATATATTATCACCAGTTATTATACACCAGTATTATAATAAACGTTGATTATACATAAAACGGCAAAAGTGATTAAATTTTGCCATACAACACACACAGATATATGTGTGTGTGTGTGTGTCATGTGATTAATCTGTATAGTCACCAGTTATTATGAACTGGTTATAATAATGGTGTATAATACCGGTGATTATACATAATATCCTCACTAAACTTGGTATATGGGCTAAATTGTTGAATATATTAATCTATATATATATATATATTTGTGTTATATATAAGATCTTAGTTCTCACGAAAACTTGATTTTTCGATGATCTTCTTTCAGATGACTACGCACGGTTTGGCACGTAGGCTTCTACGGAGAAGAGGGCAGTTTATTTAACGCATTAAGGAAAATAAGACACATGTAGACGGGCGGCGTTGATTTAGAATCCTTTAACGATCACGAGCGAAAGTCTAATAGTCTCCTTCACTGTCAAAAGCTTTTTTAATCACGGATCAATTCACTGGTTGCCCATAACTTATTCTTTTTTATTTCCTTGCATTCGTGCTGCGAGGATCATTATATGTTGGTTTCTGTTCCACTTACTGTCATACAGATTTGGTTGCACGCACACCGACGATGTTTTCAGACTTAATTTTATGTGGCAATTTATTTTAAGATTTTAAGTTGAAAAATAATGTAAACATGAGTGTCAGTTTTATGACAAATTTACCATTTATTTATTGCTAGTTATGGTATATCTGAAATTGTAATTACTGTAATGTTACTCATTTTTTTATGGTGCATAATTAGACATTGAACCATATGCTCAAGAGGAAAATTTCATTTCCTGATCAAAAATAAAATATATTTTTTATAGCATTAACAATACTTATATTGATATAATTATTTTTCTATTTTGTCCTAAGTTGATTAATTTTTATCCTTTCCAGATTACTTTATCAAATGTAACCAATTAAATATGTTTGCAAAAGCTTATGTAATTTATATAACAAATATACTTATATATATATAATATATATATATATATATATATATATATATATATATATATATATATATATATATATATATATATATATAGAACAATATAAATATGAGAATGATTTTAAAATAAATAAAGTGATAATAAAACCTCATTTATCTAATTTCAGCATTTCATTTAATAAAATAATATGTGTATATGCAGATTCTAATTACCTATAATAATAGTAATTACTAATATTTATAGATAATTTTTAATCAGATTTATAATGTTCATAAATAAATGTTAAGAGGATAACACACATTTTTTAAATGTTTGTTTTAATAATAGAAAATAATCATCACACAAAATTATGTAATAACAGAAAAATATTGAAAACAAATACTTTTATAGGAATTTATTATACTGTAAAGGATTAAACATTACCAAAAATAAATTAGTTCAAATAAAGTAAAATGTTCTTATTTATTCATGTAATTTTCTTTTTGACATTTTATTCTTAAAGTAGTTTAAAACAATACCTTTATTTATCTGATCATATAATAATGTTTTCCACTTTCATTTCATTATTTTGCTGTATTTTAATTTTTTGTCTTGATGAAAGACTTTTCTAACACATGTTAATCTCCCATCTGACTTTCAGCTTAAGAGTTCATGAGATCAATCCCCACTTCGGGTTTGAATAGGCTTGTAACTGAATTCCTTTTAAATTTAATATCTGTATATTGCACTCTTTGATTGACAAATCAAATCGAAACACCTCATTTATGCACATAATAGAAATTTTAAATAATTTTATGATAAATACAATATTATTTGATTTAAATTTTAAACAGTTAAAACATAATAATATGTGTGTTTGGAATTAAATTGATTCCTCAAATAAATTAAACTTAATATCAAAATGATTTTAAGAAATTGAGTGATTCTTTATAAAAAATAAAAAAAATTAAAAAAAAAAAACCTTTTATATTAAGTTAATGAAAATTGTAGCTTTAGGAATCATTTAAGTCATAACATAAGATGCATCAAAATCGAGAGATAAACCTTAAAAAATGATTGTATATAATGAAACACATAAATTTTTATTATCATAAAGTCAAGATAAATTTTAAAATTCTTACTAATTAATAAATGCTGAAGTTTCGAACATTATATTTTTGAAGTAAAATATAATGTTTGAAATTTAAATTTATCAATTATTTAAATTATAATAATTTTTAACAAATTAATAGTTAAAAATATTAATTATAATAATTTTAGTATTATTTTACATTATTATTTGGACTTATGACACGGTATATTTTCTACGGAAATCGATGTTTTTTAAATATTAAGATAAATATTATAAAATTTGATAGATAACGAATTGAAAGATATTAACAATATGTTAGCATTGGAATAGTGAATATTTTCTTAACAATCTTTTTTCTATTTATGTATGTCACAAAAAAAATTTAATTATCGTATATATTTACAAAGACAAAACTAACTCCAAAATCGGACGTTTCATAATGCTTTATACGTATCGATATCAATTGTTTCCTGTAATCTTTTTTTTCAAAGGGATACAAAGGAGGAGTGTGGAAGGCCATCGTCAATTGTAACATTTCAAGGTCTTACGTAATAACTGAATACGCTTCGCATATTATTGTAGTGACGTAACAAAGAAGGAAGCGATGATCGTCATTTTGTGTAATTTTGTCTTCCGTGAGCTTCATTCAGCTTGTTGACATGAATATGAAGACGGAATAACGCAGCGTCAGACAAATCCGCCAACTGGCTTGAACTGCGTCACGACTTTCGTTCAAGGATCAAGAAAACATTCAAGATCTTAAGTTGACCCCAGAAACATTACACCTCGTATAGTCAAGAACTTCCTTTTAAACCCTCACATGGTTATTTTCAAATAACAATTATCAGCTCCCTTTCGACATTTATGTTGCCAGTTGTCGTAAGAAAAAGAGAAAAAAAGTTTGTTCACTGCTATTTCAATCTTAATACATGGGATATACATGAGCAAAATTTGCTAATTCAAACAAAAAAAATAGCATGCTAAATTTGTGATTGATTGATTGATTGATTTTTAAAGAGAAATTGTAACTGTGTTCGTGTTTCAATCTCTGTCAGAAAATGATTTGATAAAAAAAAATTGAATTTAATCATTTGTGAGTAATACGATAATTAAAATTTAATTGCATTTGGAGTGATATTAATGCTGATTATTTTAGTTTGAATAGGAAAGAAGAATTAGTTTTAAAGACTTTCTTTAGTTAGATATGGCAGTACTGGAAGACACACAATCTTGGTAAAACAGTACTTATTTGTAATTGCGATTGTGCAAATAGAGAAACCGTTTAAGGTTGGTATATTGGTTATGATATGTAGTGTTCGAAAATCAAAGTACAGTTGTATTTTATGTGCGTTTTTATAGTACTTTATAAAAGTGTTTAAAATGAACATTTTATTGAGACAGTTATGGACTTAATAACATTCATCACCATAAATACAAAACCAAAGCAATGTTTTTAAGTGAATTTAAAAATTCAACGAATTAATTTTATATGTAAACTTGTCCTATAAAATAATTTGTGAATAGTAATTAAGAAAAGCAGTTATTAATTTCAAAATAATTTTTATAAATTTTTTAAATATTATTATAAAAAATAATTGAATGAAACTATTTTCATAAAAAAATTATTATTTTTTAAATTAAGTATTAAAAATATTATCCAATAAAATTATGTTTATAAATTAAGAATTAAAAATAATAAAACCTATTTTTTAAAATATTTTAATAAAAAATAAATTATCATAATTTTTAAAAAATATAATTTATCTTCATTCTTAATTTTTGTAAACAATTTTCTTCTTAAAATGTTGAAATTCCATCATTTTAAGTATTTAAGAATTTATGCCGCAAGAGTTTTATAAATCTATACATACTACTTTGAAGAATATTTCCTAAATTTGAAAATTCTGAAAGTGCATTTTTTGTTCCCAGTGTTTTAATAAAATTTAGTGACTTTAATTAAGGAATTTAAATTTGTTCAATATGACTAAAATGTTTACTGATGGATTCTCTATACTGAATAATCTTTGTACCATGAAATAGGATGACTCACAATTATTATTACAATGTGAGGAAAACGTACTAATGACGGATTCAAAAAAAATTATGTGAAATAAAAAGCGTCTGACAAATACGTTGATTCTTACGTAATTTCCTTTTAAATTTCCAGAAGGACGTCTTGGATGTGAAATTGCTTTTGATAAAACAAATAGCTTGGAGTTTCTTACTTGTAAATTCCATATTTGCTGACAGTAATTAAACATTATAAATTTTTTTTAAAAAAAATATCTAATTTCCTATCTACAACCTTCAAAAAATTATAGTTATGTTTTTTGTTTTTAATAAGATTACATCTTGAATTGTTAAAAAGGATATTTCTGAGCAAATTCGACCTCTAGTTCTCACTTTATCACCATCAATATTCAACTGATTAAGTATCCAATAAAAACAGATAACGTTCGTCCTAATTTCCTGCAGAAGTTTAAATTTTTATAATCAACATTATCAAATAATTAATATAAATAAAATGTGTTACAAAAAAAAGCAAGTTTTGTAATACATTTATGTGTTTCTAATATTCGACAGAAAGTTATTTAACTTAAAAAAACAATAATTAGCAATCTACGGTAAATATTGAATTAAGCTGTACGTAAAATTGTCTTTGTCTTATATCACCTGCTACGACAGTCACTTGGCGAATAAGCTTCATGTTTTTCTATTTTTCCTAATCATAATTGTCAGCTGTTTAAATAAATTTGTTTTAACAGTTTCGGCATCTTATGGAAATACGAATGCAAACTATAAGGATGAATGCAGTTCTACATAATGATCGTTCTACTCGTGACAGTTCTGCATTATGATGAATTGAGTCATTTATCGATGTCACATTTGTTAACTTTTTCGACAGGTCTTCAAAACCTTCAAAATAATCAGAATATTGGCTGTTTTTAAATGCTTTGTTATAAATTTATAACTTTTTTCATTAAGGTGCGATTAAGGAGTTGTGTTATTAAGGTGTCATTAAGAAGTGATTAAAAATTTATGTTGGATATTCCTTTCAAAATATGAGAGAATCATGGTCGACTAAATACGAAGAAGTTATGATGGGTTCCAACATTGAAATAATGATAAAAAGCCGATAAATTCACTTTTTACCAAGTTTCTATTCTAATAGAAATAAAAGCTATCTACGGTGGAGCAGCGCAAAATAAAACAGCCTTATTAGGTTATATAATGAGTAATTTCGATGTTGCCAATTTTTAAAATCATAATTAAAAATAAAAACTTTTATTACAAACTATTTTTTTATTTGAACTTTGAAATATATAATGCTCTAAAATTACATAAATAATTCTGAATCTTTGATGATAAATTATGTTAACATGTATTAATGTTGAATTATGAGTAAATGAATTATTAGGAACTAGTAACAAAATAAAGAATTTATGAACAGTTTTCTGTAACTAAATCATATATCGATTATTAATTTAATGATATTGCTGAGCATAATTCTTCTATTTAAGCTGACTCCAATGAAAATTTATTACTGAATGGTACCTAGAATTTTATATTTAATATTTAGAATTAATGTTTATTTTATGAATCATAAAAGAAATAATTTGGTGTGTTTATATATTTCAAATAATTAAACAACTTGGGTTGAATCATTTACATTTTAATTTAGCAAAATACAAAAATTTATAGTAACAATTTTTTAAATTATTGCAGGAAATTCAACTTTCATGCATGATTGTTAAATTCATAAAAGAAAAATTTTTGAATATATATGAAATTTTTTATTAATATCGTACGATATAATTTTGCTTTATATAAAGTATAGAAACTAACAAAAATTGAATTCATTATATATATTATTGCAATTTGAATAACTTACATGGAAATATTTTTTAATTTTATTTTTGACATGAAAGTTTTCTGTAAATATATTTTTGTAAAACTTTCCATAAAATTTTAAAACTTATAACTAAAACTTTTATGTTTCCAAAGATTAATATATCATATATTATAGCAATTCTGTTTCGTTATCAGTTATTGAAGAGTACAGAAAATTAATTTATTATTTATATTCCTGTAATTGTAAATGATAACGTTTAGGAAAATTTTTCATTAGTCTTAATATTTCTACTAGATTAAATATTTAAAATATAACATAATTAAGTTGGAAAGGGCCATTTATTACGTACTTATTGCATCAAATAAAATAATGAAATTTTTGTTAATAACAATTTTTTTATGTATTGAAGAGCCATAGATAAAAAATAATTTTTATGTATTTAAATTTTGGTTTAAAATATTTTTATGAATAACAGTTACTTATATTTTTTTCTAAACGTTGTTTTAAAAAAATCTAAACACATTTTTTTATAGCTACTGCGTTTTAAATTTAAAAATTTCATCTTTCCTCATATGAATTTTCTTCGAAACATTTAGCCATTTGACCTATTAGAATGAATCTACTGCTTATGTGTAAGAGAATATTCTTACATAAATATGTAATTCATGAAGAGAGTATATAATATTCTTTAATTACTTCCTTTGAGGAAATAGAAAAAATAAAAATGAATCAATCTTAACAATTTTGTTATGCTTAAGTAACTAATTGACTTTCTGAATCTAAATTAAATATCTTTGAAAGAAAAAGGATTTGTAATATCTTAAATACCCTACGCATATTTTAGGATGCTTCATCAACACATGTATTTAAATATAACATGATATGATATTTATAGTATTTTTAAATATTTTGAGTTCATAATTTTAATATGCTTATTTAAGGGAAGATGGAGTTTTAATTGTAATTTTATTGATCGATAAATTTACTTATGAATAGAATAAAATATTATCTATAATATTATCTATTTTGCAATTTGTCACATGGATGAATTAAATTATTTACTTAAAAATTCTACAAATTTAATTCTGACAGACTAAAATTTTTCTTGATATATATGATGAGGTACCTGGAATTATGTACGTGCGAAATTATAACCACATATACAACTTTAAAGATAATTTTTATCATTTGGATAAGAAGTCATTCAAAAGTTTTTCAATAATTAGTTCTTAAAAATAATGATCAATTAAAAAAAATCGCATAATATTTATAATATTAAAGATATTTAACAAACGTTAGTATGCAAATTTTATAACATGCAACACTAAATGTAAGCTAAAAATGAGAACAATGATAAATTGATTAGTTTTTAAAAAATTGCTCTTTTGTATAAATTTATTTGAAATATAAATATTCATTAGATGCTTCAGAATGATAAGAAACACTTGGATAAGGGGATTTGCATGTGCGTATAAATTATGATTCGTTTCTTAGGAGGGATATTCACTTTTTTATGTGGAATAAAAAATAAGTCAACACATGAAATTCACCATTAAATCTCATGATTACCTGGTTATATTAAATATTTATGCGTGATAATTACAAGTTTTACACTTCTCGCTAAATACGGTAACTGAGACTCACCTTGGCTTAGTAGGAAACGATCCCCATGTTCAACTAATCTCCGCCTAATTCAAATCCAATAACTGAGACTCGCCTTAGCTTAGTAGGAAACGATCCCCGTGTCCAACTAATCTCCGCCTAATTCAAATCCAATAACTGAGACTCGCCTTAGCTTAGTAGGAAACGATCCCCATGTTCAACTAATCTCCGCCTAATTCAAATCCAATAACTGAGACTCGCCTTAGCTTAGTAGGAAACGATCCCCGTGTCCAACTAATCTCCGCCTAATTCAAATCCAATAACTGAGACTCGCCTTAGCTTAGTAGGAAACGATCCCCATGTCCAACTAATCTCCGCCTAATTCAAATCCAATAACTGAGACTCGCCTTAGCTTAATAGGAAACGATCCCCGTGTCCAACTAATCTCCGCCTAATTCAAATCCAATAACTGAGACTCACTTTGGCTTAGTAGGAAACGATCCCCATGTCCAACTAATCTCCGCCTAATTCAAATCCATTAACTGAGACTTACCTTGGCCTAGTAGGAAACGATCCCCATGCCCAACTAATCTCCGCCTAATTCAAATCCATTAACTGAGACTCACCTTGGCTTAGTAGTAAACGATCCCCATGTCCAACTAATCTCCGCCTAATTCAAATCCAATAACTGAGACTCACCTTGGCTTAGTAGTAAACGATCCCCATGTCCAACTTATCTCCGCCATTGTTGGCCAATGAAAGATGGATATTGGGCTTCTGGCTTTTGAATGAACGTCCGTCAGGATTTGTGCTTGAGAGTTCCCAGTTGTCTTTAAATGTTAGCATGAGAACAACTATGAAAAGACATTCCAGAAGGCAACTGACGCGATTGACGTTAAGGTGTCTCAAAACAATCTCAGCTCCTTAAGCTGCCTATTCAGCGAAACTACCAAAAGTGCCAGTGAGAAATGATAGACCCAGTGGTAGGACAGCGCACTTCGAAGTGGAAAGTCCAAAGTTCAGCCCCAACTACTGCTAAACAACAGTGTTGTTCTTCTTTTTACATTCGTGCCTATGAAACTCGAAAGCACCTTGAAATGATAGGCGGCCTTTCTTTCTTCCACCTCTCTTTGCGACTCAAGAAAAAGGAAAATAACGGAGAAAACGTGTAGAGCTTGGTATTAACCCCTTGACTGACGAATTAAATGGAATTTGATGCGACAAAAAAAAACTATTTAATTTCGCTTAATTGAACTACACCATCAATTTACACCATCATCCCCACTTTCATATAATGCATCCGGCTTATACATGTTACGGGGATTATTTATAATCTTTACTAAACTCAAATATTGGCTAGTATAACATTCACCGTGCGAGACTTCTGCTAAACTGAACTCTTACTTTCAGTGTGCTTTTTTAAATGAGAATCGTCGAACGAGTGAAGCAACTATGTAATCTAATTGTAACTTGCACGGCGTCCGCCGAAAGAAGCGCTTGACGAGTCTGACTCGTCAAAGTCTGTGATGGCCCAGGAAATCAATGACGAGTCAGACTCGTCAAAGTCAGTCAAGGGGTTAATTTACAGAGAAGATAACTCTCTGCAACTACTATTTCCTGTTTAAGCTTCTAAATAATATTTTAAAGGATCGTTATGGTTTGGAGACGCCAGTCTCATCATGAACAATTAAATATTTGTTCACGTTTCTTAAGACATTTTATGAATAAGTGCTTTATTAATGTTTAATATAAAGCACTTATTCAATTTTATTATATTACAATTTTATGAATAAGTGAAGACATTTGCATACCTTTCAACCTTGGAGGAAAAAAATGAGTAAATTCTACTGATTTTGAGGGTAAAAAATCAGGAGATACTATTAGCGAAATTTTTGCCTGAAACAAGGCTTACAGCTCTAATACCACAAAAGGACACAATTTTGCTGTTTAAATTATGCATTTTGAGAATGATTTATGTTAAAAATATTTTGTATTTATCTTAAATTTTTTAATAAAATATCTATAAACCTTATAAAAAAACTATGAAATAGAAAAGAATATTCTATATGTAAATAATAAACATCAACGTGTGTGTCCCAATTTTAAAAAGCAGCTTTTACTATAATAGTACAATTTATAAGTGCTAAACTTATAAAATTACGTAGAAACATAAAAACAAAAATCAAAACGTAAACATAAAATTATTTAATTCAGTTCCAAATGTTGTGTTGTTGTTGTTACTAATGACACTTGGAGAAGCCAAGCTCGCTATGTGAATGCCTCGGCTATGTGAATTTAAGTCGATTGGGGGCGTTTTTCTTTTAATCAGAGCACCACAAAGATTCAAGTACGACTTTTGTTCTTCAAAACCTCCGATAGGGGGCAGCACCAGAGAATCTACTTTCTCAATTTTGACATTGTTAATCTCAATGCCAAAATTAAGATTGAAGCAATGATCTGAAGGGGGGGGGAGGAATATTCTCCATACCATTGCACCTATGGTAAGTGCTCAACGACCCACCACAGGACTTTCTATTCCACAGATTTAACAAGCACGTATATCGCATGTACTTGGAGGGTCCTTGGCGGCATTGGGAATTGAACCCCACCCTTCCCGATGAAATGCCGATACCCTAACGACTAGGCTACCACTTTTCTTAAATTATCTGGAAATTGGGAGAAATAAAGAAACGTAAGGAGAGTTTCAAAATAAAATTAGTAGAAATGGCAGCTATGCATTTGTCTCAAAATTAGTAATAGTTAAAAGTTTGGGCTTCTTAAGCCAGCTTTACATGTAAATTATGAATATTTGTAATTCTAGTCTCATTAATACATCTATCGCTTTTTCAAGTCATATTTGATTTTGAGTATGTGTTTCGTTCAGCGATGTTTGGAAAAACAAATTAAATTTAGCATCTGTAATTTTTTTCTGATTATTCCTCCAAAATCTAAGTAAAATTGATTTAAAAATGGATTACTATTTCAAAAATGAAGGAGGAAATTTGTAAGCCTGTTGTTTCTGGAATCATTCCCGAAACTTTGCATCCCATTGATATTCTACTACGAAACCAATACATAAGCGATTGTTTTATTCTAGACAAACATATATACTGATTTTATTTGATAAATTGTAGTGGATATGGAGACTGCTGGAAGTTGCTGTAGGATTTACTTTTGAGTACCATTGTTGGAGAGCCGCACTTACCAAGCGTAAGGATAGAAATCCAAAAAACGTCCTGGCACTAATGCAGACAGACGTGTAAGCAGAACACTGGAGCATAATAACG
The DNA here is from genome assembly GCA_030067965.1 of Latrodectus elegans. Taxonomy (NCBI): domain Eukaryota; kingdom Metazoa; phylum Arthropoda; class Arachnida; order Araneae; family Theridiidae; genus Latrodectus; species Latrodectus elegans. The sequence goes on from CM057812.1 coordinate 34,521,631, forward strand.
GCCTTCAGTTGTTCAACCAAGGATTTAAAATTTTAAAAAACTGTTCTTTCGTTATGCTGCGCAGAGCCCTTATGTACTTAGTTAATTTCGGCTTAACTTTTGGAAACTTCCAATTTTAGAGGAAAATTCGTTCCATTATACAGTGGTTGATCGGTTAACGACATGTTCGGACTGCAAGCAAATAGAGCCACAAACACTTTCACTAAAGATTTTTGTGTTCTTACAATGAACACATATTCGAATAACGAACTAAAACGATTTTAACGAACACTTCTCAACTCTCGGAGCATGATGAGTAGGGTTAACGAATCTAAAGGACCAACAACCGTTTTTCATCTCTCTTGAATTGACTTGCCTATTAGACTTAAAAGTTCTATGCTCGAAATTTTTTTCCAATAGAATATTTATAGCAAATTAGGCAATGAATTTCGGTTTTAATTTCATTTAAAACCGAAACTGATATCATTTTAGCACCCATCTCTCATTCATTCGTTCAAGAAGTGAGAGAATGTCCGAACAATGCTCCCAAACCTAGCTGCTCTCATTAAAGTTTTGGATTTTTACATCAACAATATTCTTAATCACTTTTAGAAAGTATTAAAAAGGGAGAAAATCAAATGACATTGGACATGTTTTTACATGTCGCATAAGCAAAAAATGAAAAGGACTGATTTATAGGCAAGATTGTACATTTTATATTTTCAATAAACTTACTAAGAAATTATACATCCTTTTTTATTTCATTTATAGGGTATTCAGAACGAGTTAATTGACAGCACAAAAAAATCTTTAATAAATCGATGATCGGTTAACGAACAATTTGTATAGCGAGCATAGTCTTTTAAAGGATTATGTTCGTGAACCGATTGCCCGCTGTAATTCACATTGAAAGACACTTCAAAACTTTTATTTTTTTTCTACATGCAAAATATTTTGCAACTATTTTTACAAAATTAACCAAAATTTCCATTGTTACGAATTGGTAATACTCCCTGGTATGGTTCTAGACAAAAATTTATATAATTGAGATAAATACTTATTTCAACACAGTAAAATATTCTCTATTATTATGGGAAACCAGAAGCGAATTTCTCTATTTTTTAATAAATGAGATATGATAAGTTAAAAAATTTAATCATGCAATCAAGAAATATTTCTTTAGAAGACGTTGCTTATCTTATAAAGAAATTCCATTCCTATTCCATCCACGTGGTAGAAGTAAAATACAAAGTGCATTTATTATGTCTAGTAATAGGAAAAGAAATAAAAAATTTCTATTGAAACATCAAAATAACTTGCCTATTAAACACTATCAATTGTCTGCTGGATGAAATTAAAATATCTTTTGGCGCAAAAATTAAATTAATTATACCTTCTTGGCCATTGTGTCAACGATTTGATTAAATAATATCCTATTTTTCATTTACAAAATGGCAGTAAAATGTTTTTGTATTCAAGTAGTTAGTATTTAAATATTCTTTTGCATTACATAAGCAGTTAATATGTGTACATTATTTTAAACAAATATTAATTTATCAGAGATAATACTATTTCAGTTTCCAAAAAAATGTTCCAAAATTTTATCCTGTGGTTAGATTATTTACTATATTTTTGTACTTTATGTAAGATAAAGTACAAAAATATAGTACGAAATCTATAATCATTGAGAAGATGAATGATTTGCGTTCTAGCCTAAAGCCCAGAAGTTTAAGAATGTGAAGTGGTTTGTAATAGGGATAAATAAATTAATTTTTAGGACATAAATTTGGATATGCATATAAAATATTTCCCCATCCTAATAGAGTGGTGTGAACGAAAGAATATTATTATTTTAAAACAAATACATAATTTTTTAATAACACTTATGAAATATTGAAAATTAGCAAGTTAAAATTAAAGATCAAATTTCTATACAATATTAAATTTCCATCTAAAATATATTTTTAGATGGAGAGAATCATAAATTTTCATCATTAAATAAATAAATCTGCTTATATTAAAGTATTACATTGATCTAACATGGCAAGAGAATTTTTTAATATTCTTTAAATTTTAACCAGCATCTATCAAATTTGTATCCAAAAGTATAAATTCCTTGAAAATTTGCTTGATAATATCTTAAGGTAAGTTTTCCTCGGTGAAGGTAAATCCTCTCCAAATTTTAACCAGCTAACCTCCTGATAAATAATCCAAGTGTAAAGCTTATATAAAAATGTTTTATTTAAATAAGATGTTATGTAGAAAAATGTATTTTAAAGTATAATGTTTCACATTTTCCAGGAAAAAGAATTTGCAAATCATTGCGACATTTTGATTTCAAAATAATTACTTTAATAAGAATGCTTCTACAAGGTGATTATAAATTAGCTTGAATTTTTTAAAATTTTTATCTAATGATTGATGTATTGGTTGGAACATGATAAAATTTAGTTAAAGTACTCGTATAGAATACGAAATTATGATTTCTAAGAAATATATATAAATAAGTAATAAAAGTATACAAAATGGATCCAGGAAGGATATTCTTATCATATTAAATCACATAATTGTAATTGATAATAAACGTTATCATGCATTATTTGCAAAATGTATTGTCTTATTTGACATTTACTCATTTAATATTCACACTGTATTTCTTCTTTTCAGCACCGAAATAGCCCCTGGTAGCAAGATTTTAAATTAAGCTTCATTTGAAATGAAGTAACACATGTTCTATTGTTTACACTCATCCGAAGGCTTTGAAGACTTTTACATTATTTATGATCTCTCTATATTTAAAAGCAAGTTCATTTGAATTAAAAGAAGGAATAAATGCTGAAAAATTTGCCTAATGAAGCAGAGAATAGATAATCCGTTGAACTGCAACTAGTTTCAAGGTTACTAACAAGTTGTGAAGTGTCAGATAAGTGCAGAGTATGAATTGGCTTTGAATTAGTAAGCAGCGTCCATCATCCTCAAGGTCAACTTTTAAGTTCTTCATGCGACTGTTCATAGGGAGGCATCTGTTTTAGAAACACGTGTTATTAACAGCTAGTTTTTTTTAATTTTTATTTTTATAAAAGAATATTTGATATTATGCCGATAAAATATATTTTTTATGTAAAGAAAGTTTTAATTCTCATTTGGGCTGAGTAATGATGCAATAGAGTTTATGAAGAATTTTTTAAACACAATCAGCTCCTGTGTGTGTACCACAGATATACAATATAGAACTTAGAGGAGTAAGTTAACTAAAACATTAAATGCTGCATGCATAAATAAAATAAATAGAAGCAAAATACATCTGTCTGAACTTTACGAAAACAAAAAAACTCACTAATCATGTCATGCTGAGCATTTTCAAGTCGTAAAGCGAACATAATCTAGAACATTCAAAGGCTGGGCATGAGAGAAATCAGATTCCAAGATTTAAAGTACTTTTTGTGAACATTCACATAAATTGTTTGAACTTAGAGTGAAACGAAACATTTAACTTGCAAATGTACTGTACCAGATAAAAACTAAAATAAATCAAAATTAATCTAGAGGAAAGACTCGGAATGCCATCTGTGGTAAATAGAAGCTAAAAACATAGCATATAGCTAAAAACTTCTTATAATGAAAGGATTTCCAATAGCTCTTTGGAATGGTAAAATTTATGTATGTATTAGTAAATTTAAAGAATCTTTATTTAATTAATCAACACTCTCATTTCCATCTGTGATAAGCAAGCACGTAAGGCTAAACGGATATCAATTCCCAAATTTTCTAAGCGAACCACAAAGAACATCAGCCTGAATCAAAACTAATCAAAATATTACTGTGACATTTTAAAACAAGTCAGAAAAGTGTGGTACTGAGAGAATTGGAATATATATAGCAGTAAAGACCACAGATTGCTTTTGTTTACACATTCCTTTAATTGTCATTTTTTATGCCTCAGAATGATTGACTGAAGCGTACGGTTTAAAGTGTGAATCCCAAAACATAGAAAGCATTTATGCATGCAGTGGGAATTGAACCCACAAGCACAGATGATATTCAATGTATATATGATTTAAATCTCAAAAACACGTATATCAAGATACCACTTTTCAACATAAATTTTAGTAAATTCATTTTACTGAAAATTTATAAATAAAACTTTTGGCTATTAAAACATTTAACTAAAATGATCTATTCAAATATTTATAGGTGGACAAATATATTAGCATCTATGCAATTTACTACTGTAGATAAATAATTTTTTAAATATTTGATTTCATTTTTTAAAATTAGAAATTATATCGAAATTTGCATTAATTCTTATTTTAAAAATAATTATTTATTCGAGAAAATTATCTTATTACTTTAAGTAAATAGACTTTTCCGTAATCATTAAACAATTTGCATACCATTAAGAGTATATAAATCAAAATTAAAGAATAAATTTAATCCAGGAAACTTAATAACGTTCTCAGATTTTTTATATATACATATTTATATATAAGAGTCTTATTATAATCCACCACTAAAACTAAAAATGATTTCTCTTCTCCTCAAAGAAGCACTACATTGATGTAACATAAGAAGAGAAAAAATTTTTAAATAGTAGTTAGAGTATATAGAGTTGTTATGATTATTATAAATTAGCAAGCACTGAGGGAGATTTTTAATTTCTTTCGCAATATGTATATATATATATTTTTATATATATATATATATATATATTTATATATATATATATATATATATATATATATATATTTATATATACACACATACATACATAATTACAAAAAACTAAATATGAAAAATGTTTTTTTTTTTTTTTGCTTCCAACAATCAATAATATTTTAAGTTAATCATTTCCCAGATACTTCGCTTTATGTTTACGCATATTTTATTAATATTTTTAAAGCACAGACTGAGTTTAATATTTTGTTTTAGAACTCGTTTCGCTGAATCCGCAGCGCCATCTCTCAGACGTCGAAATCATTACAGTGTCAAAACATAGTTTAAAAAAAAGTGTTTTATTTTGCATTCCTATTTATAAAATTTCTTTTCCAAAAAATTTGACATAAAATGATGTGGAAAACATTATTAACTATTGGAGGATTTAAAAAAATGAAAAAATAGAAGTGTAAGAACAGAAAGTTACAAAATATCTTAGATGTTTACAATAAATTAATTTGTTAGGATAAAAATATTTATAGTGAATACGATTTCAGATTAGTTTTCAGCTCAGACTATTCTAGTTTCATTAATGAAACTTTATGTTTTGTATTTTGATTATTTTAAAGTATGACATATTTCTAAATTAAATTTCTCTTTTGAGGTAGAAATAATTAAACTAAAACGATTAGTTAAATAAAATATTAACAAAATCGGAGCGTGTTTATTTAATTTTTCACTCTAGGAATTGAATAACAATCTTAAAATCCTAATGCAGCCGAAATGTTTATAGCAGATATAAAAAAATAAACAATTCCTATCTAATCTCATGATTAAAAACCGCAACACATGAAAGCTGGGTAATTAAAGTATAAAAAAGGACCTAATAATATTATATAAACTATTTAACAAACACAGTTTGAAAATAAAACATCATGTTTTACGTTAAAAGTCCTGTGTTTAATTACATAAAATATAATATTAATAACCTAAACTGTTCAACAAATAGCATGTATATCTTAATTTACTTAAAGAATACTTAATCCTGACCGTGGTATCACCTCTACCATCAGCAGAATGCGGATTGGGTACATGAAGGGCATGAAAATCATGCCCGACGGATCTAGAATATATGCAGAATACAGGCACTGCACAGGAGTTTCACTGTATCCGAGACATCTCTTCAATTGCATCTCTGTTGCCTCGACCCTCTTCAGCATCAACCCCAACTGCTGACGTGACACTCTCTTTACCGAAAAAGCTGAAGATGTGGCCAGGGCAGTGCTCCATGCCTTTGGTCTCATATGACTTGTCTTTTCTCTCTCTCTCTCTCTCTTTGCACTTGTCACATGACAACAATAATTTAAAGAATACATGAAAAAACGTTTAAAAATCAACGCATATTTATTTTTACTGATTTGAACTCACTGTAAATTTAGTATTCCACAATGAATGTGGTTCAGCAAGTCTACTCATTTCAAGAACATATATGGGATTTCTCACACTTTTTAAAACTGTCATTGAATGTCAAATACAAATTATTTTTCATGCAGATAACCATTGATATTAGATATACCAGTAAGAAATCATGCCTAACACCCGTCACGCTTTCAAATTTTCAGAATCAGTTGCAGAATATCGAAATTAGTTTTTTAATATTTCCTAATCATTTCTGTCTTAAAATTAATCAGTAGTAAATTCAAAATTTTAATAAATAGAATTAAATCCATTACATCTTGGAGAAGAGATGTGATTAAATTTTTGTCAATTATACATTTATTTATTTATTTTTTAATGATATTGATTTCTGAATTCCAAATATGATTCATATTACTACAATTTTTTCAATTTTTGTTTTTTATTTTATCATGTTTAATTTTTAATTTTACAAATCATTACATTAAATGGCTGAGTTATTTCACAATATCAGCTGCGAAATCATAAGAAAAATGTGCATTTGGTCTAAATTTCCCATAAGAAATAATAATTTCAATTTTTAGAAATTACTACTCCAAAAAGTATCTCTTTAAAACAGATTAAAATTTAAGTCGTTAAAAAATTAATATGACTAAAAATTTTAGAAGAATCTTAGTATTTCTTATGTAAATAAAACTCGTAAAAGGAATTTCAGAAAAGTCAGTTTTACATTTTTCAGTACTTTTCGTCAAATAGCTTCGAAAAGCTCATATGTCTTAACGCCGTTGACGTCTATATTGATTCAGTTGACAGACATTCGATGAATGTTCTGGTGTTCAGCTAAAAAAATAGAATAACAAATCTTTCACATGCATTTTCGTCACATTCAGACGAAGATCAATAGCGCTGTAACGATAAAATTAATAGCTTACATTCATTGCCGATTACGAAAAACAGAAGTTCTAGAAAAAAATATATAGTCATATCTATTATAGAATATTTAAGCGTTCAGTGACACAATTTTTTTTAACATTCTATTAATTATTCGATAAATTATTTATAACATATTTATATGTATGTCTCTCAGGTTCAATAAGCTAATTATATAGAAGAGGTTATAAAATATCTAACACCTTTTGACATATAATAATTCATGAAGATAGAGTTAAAGTAATAATAATAGCAAGTTAGATTCATAATATTAAGTTGGAGATAAGAAAATCCATATTATTTTTTTAACATAAAATGGTTGTTTCTTTCGTTACAGTTGAGATTTTAAGTACGCCACTATATTTCAATTCTCCGCACAGGTGCCGTATAATCCATGATTCCAAATTCTGAGATTGGTGCTTTTTTGGCGGATTTTCTTATGTATCTGTCAACCTCGATTTTATTACGTCGTATATATGGAGACCTATAAGAACAATGCAGAAAATTCTATTTTGGAAACCCTAGTTATTACGTCATCGTGCACGTTACGATACGTCATTTTGGCAACATTTCTTAATCGCCAAAAAAATTTAGAATCTGGAATGAGGGATTATACGGCACCTGTGCTCGACTCTCATTGGTTTATAATATCCATGACATCAGATAAAGTTTCATCTATGTCTCATCGTATTGAGACGGCGTAATAAATCCGACTTATTGACGAATTTGCTGCTTTCCTTTAAATCATATTCTTTGAGGGGCAGCAAACAAGGTGAAGTTCATTATCGAGTGTCTGAGAATAGTGTCAAGCTTCATTTTCTTAATAAAATGATTTTTTTATAAAAAGAGCAAAACATCGGTCTGAGAAGCCGTTTTCCCTTGATTCAAGCCAATAACACACGGACAAAAGAACAGCAGAAAAAGAAAAATGAAAAAAAGACATGACAAAACACACACAAACACTTTATAGTCAGTTTAAATCGGCAATGATGGATTTAATTTTTTTAAATTTTATTAATTAATAGAATTCTAAATTAATACTTGCAATATTTTTAAACAATCTCTTTTGAATCTTAAGACTATTGCCCTGCTTACACCAACATTAAAAACATTTTTTGTTGTTTTTTAATTATAGATATCTCGAATAGTGTTGATGAAATAATTTCAGATTTATGCTGATCATTAAAAAAGTGGAATATTGTACTAAAAAAAAATTTTTTTTTTGCTTCACCATTTAATTGTGAGATATAAGGTGTTTAAAATGAAAATCAACAATGAGAAAAATGCGAGACACCTTAATTTTTCATTAATAAAGGCGAAAATGCATGCCAGACGTCGGAAATTATGAATAATGTATACGATAGAGATACTGTAACAGCCAATTACGTATAATCTAGGTTTTGTCAATTTCGCTCAAGTATATTTGGCGCTAAAGATGCACCTCACACGAATATAATCCTGACTTTTGAATCACCAGTTCTTCACACTTTACCTCTGTAAACACAACGTCCTACATAAATCCCTAAAAGAAAAAGTCCTCGGGTGACATACATCAAGTGATTTTGCTGTCAAAGAAATTAAAGTTAAAAATAAGTTATAAAGTTATAAAAATGTTATAAAACAGTAAATATTATACAGTTTTAAATTATAAAATAATTAAAAAATAGTTATAAAATGGTCCACACAGATGATAAGAAAATATTTCGAAACTGGAAAAGAAAATTATTGGTAATGATTAACATGGGAAAACAATATTTATAAAAACACAATTTAAACAGGGAAATTAAATTGTGTGTGCCTATATAAAAATAAAGATATATAGACAAAATAAAACACTGTAATTTACGTTATGAGAAATATACATTTATGACCCAGTAATAAATGTCGCATGTTTTTATATATTCACTATTTTATAGGTTAGTAAACGTCAAAATATATTAGATATTTTATAAAAAATCTTGAACGTTAATATGGAATTATGTACTATAAATAAGCCATTTTATTGATAGTTATATAATTTTATACACATATAAATAAAATATAATCTAACAATATGAGTTCAGGAACGTTCGTTTTTAACAAGTAGCACTTCTGTGAAAAAAGCAATTAAAAAATTCAATTTTGGTCTATAATTTCTTTCCCATCTTGTTATAAATTATTGACCTATGGAAAAAAAAGAAAAAAAAAGAAAAAAAATTTATGTTTTCTCTTCTTGAAATCTTTGACAGAAACGCAGCCAATTTAAAATAGAAAAGTTGTTCGTTGGTTTTTGTTTCCCACTGGTCATCTTGTGCTGTCGAAGTTTAAATAGTAGATTACGAACAATAATAATATACCTACGACCATTGTTGTAATGAACAAAAGCATACTGTTGAAGTAAAGGTTGAAACAACTGAACTTTTTTGTTCACTCACAAACAAAAAAATAATAGACTCTACGAAAAGTAATAAATTACCAAATCATTTAAGTAGATGATCAGAATTGATAAAAATAAAAATGGGTTGTTGAATTTTCATCCAAGCTATCGAAATTGTTAGAATTTGAAAAATATTAGTAAAATGAAACTTTATGCTTAGTATTTCTATCATTGTGAATAATTCATTAATAACAGAAACAGAGACGTAACTTCTTTATTCTAAAATATATATTTAGTCACCAGTGAATTCACCACGAAAAAGTTCAAAACTTCTCGAAGTATGTATAATGTATTATAATTCACTTTCCAGATTTTGCGAATAAAACCATTAAGTTCAGAATGTTTCCTCAAATCACTGTGATTCACTAACTGCATAATAGAGGCAGGATAGAACTGCATAATAGTGTATTTTCTACAACTTGTAAATGCTTGTCTAATGAATTGTGTGATTGGGAATTTTGCCAAAATTTCTTTTCTTTGACTCTGGAATATCTCCAATAATTTATCATCTCTTCCGGATATCAAAATGCAGTGAATGTTATAAAAATCTTATATATAAGTTTAAAGTTATTAGCCTATCTATATTAGAAGTTGCGACATTTGACCAGTGTCAGTGAGACTTATTTATTTTCAATAAACAAAATTATTAAGTCTTTTAAAATGTAAGGATAGGAAAAATGGTATTTTATTCTTAAAAGCCATAGTTCATATAAGCACAGACATCACAGATAATATGAAATACATAACGCAATAATAGATTCACGGAGCATATCATTTTAAATAAATATCTTAGGAAATTCAAGCCTTCAATTAAATCAGCCGAGAGTTCCACAAATCCGTCAATCCCATCTTAAGAAGTAAAATAAATGAAGATGTTTTGTTTATATTCTTTAATAAAACTATTTTTTAGTGTGGTCGATGTATAAATACTTGGATGTACGCACGTTTAATATTTTTTCAATTTATATTTAAAACAAAAGTGTACAATTATTTTACAAAGAAATGGAAAGTATATAAAACTTTTGATTATAAATGTATAAAAAATTCGCATTATATAGTATACATAAGCGTTTATAAAATAACAGTATGAACAAATTGAAATAATCATAACCTTTTAGATCGTATGAAGTGGCGCTATCTGTTGGAATTAAATTGTACTAAATCTAAATACGTTTTAAACTAAAATTAAAATGGATATAATAATGGATAAGAGAAATGTGTTCAATAAACTTAAAATTACAAGAAAACAGGTTAGAAAATTTAGATTAATAAAATAAAATAAATTATGAATATTTTTCTATTTCCCCGGCGAAGGTGATGTCAAAAATTTCTATTTTAGCAAATTGAAACAAAATCTCACTGTTTTAACCATTATTATTTTTAACATTTTTCCTTTGCAAATGTTTTGAATAATGAAAGAAATATCGTCCCATAAAAATAATTACCCTTAACTAATATAGTAACTATTTATTTTTATCTATTTTCCGTGAGTTGTCACTTAAAATTTCAATACAGTGAGATTTGAATCAGAGAAAAGGAATGGTACCAAATTGTATTTTAAAAAAGTCTTAAAAGCCCTTTAAGAATTTAAATACAATCGTGTATAAATTGTATTGTTAAATGCACGCGCGAATAATAGCCTTATTAAAAATTACTAATAATTGTACATATAATTGGACTTATAAATGCAAATCTCAATATTATTATAGAAACTTATTTTTTTCCCATTTTTATTTTTGTTAAATTTAAAAATCATTCATGTTTTGATAAATTATGAGAATGAGTCATACATCAGAAAGAAGTTAAAGGGCTTAACTCATCCATCAAAACAGATTAACCATATGAAAAATTGCGAAAAAAAAGTTTTTTTTTAATTATTTAATTTATTTAAAAAAATTATGTTTAAAAAATTTATTAAAAACTTGTAAAGTATTTAAACTTGTTATTGCATTGTTATTTTCTGAATAATAAAAGTTTATTAAATAAATTTTATTTTATCACTTTTAAATAGTGTTTTTTATAATGTATATTTTGCGAAAAAATTATGATAATTTAGCGATGATTTTGTCACAAATCTCATTATGCTCAATAGATGGCACCATGTGAGAAATCTTTACCTAACAGCAATACAAATTTAAAGAAATTGAAATGTCATTCCTATTCGATCTATCGGCTTTAAATATTAAGTATGAGGATCTTAAAAATTATATATATATATATATATAAATATATATATATATATATATATATATATATATATATATATATATATATAAATATATCATCTGATGTATCGATTTCCTCACTTCAAATAATGTTGGTTTAAGATTTCGCGGCAGTTTATTGGCTATGAACGGTACGGATATATAAATACTGAGGATAACCTACTCACGATAACCTACTTAACCAAACATAACCATGAATGCCTTACAGATGCTAAACTAAATCAAGGATGTCCATACAATTGTGACTGGTCCCAGTAGGTTTTAGTAATTGATGATTATGATTTATTAATTATCATCATATTGTTATTCAATAGAAAATCATGGATAGTAAATGAGCTAAATGACTCCATAAATCAGAATTACCATGTGACAGCCATCTGTATTTCCATCATCAGCTTGGAATTATAAGAAATAGAATCCCCACTGCAGCTTATCATTTTTTTTGAAATATTTCATATATTTTTTTTATATGCTAGGTTTCGATCGTTTGCATATCCTAATATCTCCAATCTTTAGGTTAAAAATTGAATTTTTGATAGAAAATAATTCATTAAAAGGGATAAATCGGCTTTTCTGCAGTATGCAGAGGAGTGTTTTTCACCATTAATATTTTTATTCCAATTAAGATCGTTATTCTTTCGGAAATGGCAGTGTGACTCGAATTCTTAATTTTTTTGCACTCATTAAATATGAGTTAATTATAATTGTCTTTTATCTTCATACTAACAAAATAAAAATGCTTTTATTCTTTAAATATTAATGAATTTTCTGCTAAGCAACATTGATTTCAGAATGAATACATTTAATATTTCAAAGGCTAAATGAGGTTTGGAAAGAGGGTAGGAATTTTGATTTTATACATATTTTGTTCAATTCTCTCACAATTTTGTTTGAAGATAATGTTTTAATAATATAGGTCATAAAAAACTTTTTATGTGCTTTGTCAAATTTTATATTTATCATAGTTAAAACAATACCTATAAAGTGGGAAAATATAAAAATAACCCTTTTCAGAAGTTTTCTTTTATTTCAAGTTCGATTTCTTATTTCACTGCTTTATATTAATTTGGTTTACTATTTCATATTAGTAACAAAATGTAAATACCTTGTAACCAATAAAGATCACAACGATTATCTTTAAAGTGAAGAGAATGTTTCAACAAATCACTGCAATTTTTTTTTTTTTCAAAAAAATTAGAATAAAAAACATTTTATCGCAAATTTCTTAGTTATACAATAAAAATAATTAAATTTACAAGGAAATATAATAAGATAAAAATGTATAAAAAAAGTTTTTCTAATAACTAATCAACTTAATGTATACTTTAGAATTTAGGTCATAACCAGCAATTATGCATAAATTATTCCTATTAAAATCAAGTAATTTCATCAAAAAATAATGTGGGTCCAGTCATTCAACACATTTGCTTAAATGTAATTAGTAACTATATGTGAATGCCCAAATTCCCATTTTAAATTTTGATGTTAATTAATAAATATTAATTAACATCAAAATTTGATAACAATTAATTAATATAAATATTATTAACTTTATATTTCATACAAATAAATCTCCAGAAAAGAATACATTATAAAAAACTGCAAACGGCAGTAACTTCCACTATTTATCTAGTTTGGGGTCCGTCTGCCAAATGTTGCGTACTAGAATTGCAGGAGTCAATAGCTTCTACATGTCTTAATGTCGTTAACCAACTAAACAGCTATTATACTATGTATATACTTTTGTGTAATCCCTAATTTATGTTTGTAATTCCATAGTTTATATTCGAAAGTCAGAGTTCTACTGTTGCTTTACATATTTCACCATTTTTCCTTGAGACTGCGTTATCAGATAAAACTTAAATTAAAAGCAGTCATTGAAAATTTAGGCTGGACAATTTTTACATGCTTAGTAAATATTAAATTTCGATTAATATTCATCAAATGCATTTGAGCAATACTTCCCTTAGTATCCTCAGATTATCCTAAGAGTAAAAATCAAATTATAAATTAAACAAACATTAAATTTAAAAACTTCTCTATAAGAAAAATTACTGAAACGAAGTAACTTGCGAATACACCAAACAGTTCCTGAGAATTATGCCTAAAAGTAATATAAATATAAATGCATTAATATGAAGTTAGTAAAAATGATAAGTTTTTAGGTGTTTTCTTGTGTTCCGAGAATTATTTCAAAGACATCACTATTGTAGAACCAAATAATAAAAAAAGGAAATTATCTACTTTATGCTATTTTAAACAAAATTAGAAGCTTATATTTGAAATTTGTTTGTGTACAACTTTCTAAAATACTGAACCTGGTGAATTTTCAGAAGTTTATCAAATGTTTATTGTTTAAATTTAAACATTTTTCAATGCTTTTACTATGGACTTATATTATATTTGTGTAAAAATACTTTAGGCAAATAATTATCGAACGGATAGTGTAGAAAATGAAAGCATCTTCTAAAAATAATATTTTAGGTTACAGATATTGATTAAAGGGTTGCAGTAAAAATTTTGTTTTGTGAATGAAAACTATGAGAAAGGCAGTATACAGGGTATTTACAGATAAAAAGACACTGTTTCCTTGAAGATGGTCTAATAAAGAATTTCTACCTACGCTTAATAAAAACTACCTAGAATGTTTCGTACTAGTTTTTATTTAAAGAGATTAAGTTGTAACTAAAGTTCCAATAGATTCTTGTTTTCTTTCAAGTGATTCGCATTTTAATGATTATATGAATGAAAAAAATATTTGATTAATTTAGTAAACTAAAAGCTATTGTTGTAGGGGGATTTATTACAATTTTCAACTTTTGCACTAACTTCTAAAAAGTTACCCAATATCATGTTTCAAAGCAATTCAATTTTCTTAACAAGAGAAAATTTCATAAGATAGTGCAAAAAATCAAACTCTCATAATTAAATGCAATAGATAATTAAAAATAAAATATAAAAATCGTGACAAATTAAAAGGATTAATGACTCAATTATATAAATTCCATTTTTTATAACAATTTATCTATAAATAATCACACACACAATAGCACTAGCTCTGAAATAATATTATGTGTAGTATTAATAGCTGGTGTTTAAGAACAGAATTATAGTACTAAATAATTAAAATAGACAGTATTAATTTGCTTTTTATCATGCAAAAAACTCTTGATTCCATTGACAATTTTATACTATATTTTGCACTACATTATTTCACTTAATTTATAACAGATTCATAGTATATTTATATGCATAAACAAAGAAATATGTCATAAAACATTGTTACAATTTTGAAATCTATAAGAATGCATTTGATAAATCGCTACACACATCGGAACGCACGAAAATATAAAATATGTTAACAGTTTACGTCTTGAAATACATTTTAACTTCAAAATAAAAATTTTGCACCATTCTGTAACACTTGATACTTTACACAGCATCCCAGTTCATATATATATATATATATATATATATATATATATATATATATATATATATATATATATATATATATATATATATATATATATATATATATATATATATATATATATATATATATATATATATATATATATATATATATATATATATATATATATATATATATATATATAGAAATAATGTATATATAAAAATATAAAATGATAGTTGAGCGACAAAAGAAACCAAACTGTAACACTTGATACATTTTTAAAAAATAAGTGCAATTTTACATAAATTAAATACAGTTTATTAATTTCAATGCTTACTTTTAAACTCGTTACTTTTAAAAGTAAATATTTATGCCAATAAACTACATCTTTAAAATACAATGATTGGCTTAAAAATGGTCCATTCTTATTTTCTAGAGAGGATTTGGTAACTGCATAGATATGAAAAATTAATATGCCCCATTAACAATCAGGAATATTCAATCCATAAGCAAATTCCTTTTATTGTTGATCAGATATGTGTCAGCTAATTTTGGATGGAAACCAAGATAATTAAATGATTTGGTTTCAGAAAATCTTACTGTATATTCAACAGTTATCATTTTATCGGATCTATATTTCATATATTATCTTTTATTAAAACTTCCTTTCGTTGTACCTATTTCTTCGAAATTTTAATTCAAAACGTTCAGAAATAGAAACGCTTTAGTAATCCCATTCTCATTTTGTGAAAATTTTTACACGTGGCAGAGAATTTGCTTATAAATAACTCATTGCGTTTATGTAATGATTTCTTGAATTTCGGAAACTTAGATAATTTGACGTTTCCAAAGGTGAAAATTTTATAATAAGTTTGAAATGCTTTATTAGAAATCATGGTGATTCCTCAGTGCTTATAAAATAATATTCAGGGCAAAGGATACATTATAGGAATGTAGTACTTATAGAAACAAGTGGAATAACCCTGATTATATTATTCTCATTTATATTATCTTTTATTAAAACTTCCTTTCGTTGTACCTATTTCTTCGAAATTTTAGTTCAAAACGTTTAGAAATAGAAACGCTTTAGTAATCCCATTCTCATTTTGTGAAAATTTTTACACGTGGTAGAGAATTTGCTTATAAATAACTCATTGCGTTTATGTAATGATTTCTTGAATTTCGGAAACTTAGATAATTTGACGTTTCCAAAGGTTAAAATTTTATAATAAGTTTGAAATGCTTTATTAGAAATCATGGTGATTCCTCAGTGCTTATAAAATAATATTCAGGGCAAAGGATACATTATTGGAATGTAGTACTTATAGAAACAAGTGGAATAACCCTGATTATATTATTCTCATTTATATTATCTTTTATTAAAACTTCCTTTCGTTGTACCTATTTCTTCGAAATTTTAGTTCAAAACGTTTAGAAATAGAAACGCTTTAGTAATCCCATTCTCATTTTGTGAAAATTTTTACACGTGGTAGAGAATTTGCTTATAAATAACTCATTGCGTTTATGTAATGATTTCTTGAATTTCGGAAACTTAGATAATTTGACGTTTCCAAAGGTGAAAATTTTATAATAAGTTTGAAATGCTTTATTAGAAATCATGGTGATTCCTCAGTGCTTATAAAATAATATTCAGGGCAAAGGATACATTATAGGAATGTAGTACTTATAGAAACAAGTGGAATAACCCTGATTATATTATTCTCATTTATATTATCTTTTATTAAAACTTCCTTTCGTTGTACCTATTTCTTCGAAATTTTAGTTCAAAACGTTTAGAAATAGAAACGCTTTAGTAATCCCATTCTCATTTTGTGAAAATTTTTACACGTGGTAGAGAATTTGCTTATAAATAACTCATTGCGTTTATGTAATGATTTCTTGAATTTCGAAACTTAGATAATTTGACGTTTCCAAAGGTGAAAATTTTATAATAAGTTTGAAATGCTTTATTAGAAATCATGGTGATTCCTCAGTGCTTATAAAATAATATTCAGGGCAAAGGATACATTATAGGAATGTAGTACTTATAGAAACAAGTGGAATAACCCTGATTATATTATTCTCATTTATATTATCTTTTATTAAAACTTCCTTTCGTTGTACCTATTTCTTCGAAATTTTAGTTCAAAACGTTTAGAAATAGAAACGCTTTAGTAATCCCATTCTCATTTTGTGAAAATTTTTACACGTGGTAGAGAATTTGCTTATAAATAACTCATTGCGTTTATGTAATGATTTTCTTGAATTTCGAAACTTAGATAATTTGACGTTTCCAAAGGTGAAAATTTTATAATAAGTTTGAAATGCTTTATTAGAAATCATGGTGATTCCTCAGTGCTTATAAAATAATATTCAGGGCAAAGGATACATTATAGGAATGTAGTACTTATAGAAACAAGTGGAATAACCCTGATTATATTATTCTCATTTATATTATCTTTTATTAAAACTTCCTTTCGTTGTACCTATTTCTTCGAAATTTTAGTTCAAAACGTTTAGAAATAGAAACGCTTTAGTAATCCCATTCTCATTTTGTGAAAATTTTTACACGTGGTAGAGAATTTGCTTATAAATAACTCATTGCGTTTATGTAATGATTTCTTGAATTTCAGGAAACTTAGATAATTTGACGTTTCCAAAGGTTAAAATTTTATAATAAGTTTGAAATGCTTTATTAGAAATCATGGTGATTCCTCAGTGCTTATAAAATAATATTCAGGGCAAAGGATACATTATAGGAATGTAGTACTTATAGAAACAAGTGGAATAACCCTGATTATATTATTCTCATTTATATTATCTTTTATTAAAACTTCCTTTCGTTGTACCTATTTCTTCGAAATTTTAGTTCAAAACGTTTAGAAATAGAAACGCTTTAGTAATCCCATTCTCATTTTGTGAAAATTTTTACACGTGGTAGAGAATTTGCTTATAAATAACTCATTGCGTTTATGTAATGATTTCTTGAATTTCGGAAACTTAGATAATTTGACGTTTCCAAAGGTGAAAATTTTATAATAAGTTTGAAATGCTTTATTAGAAATCATGGTGATTCCTCAGTGCTTATAAAATAATATTCAGGCAAAGGATACATTATAGGAATGTAGTACTTATAGAAACAAGTGGAATAACCCTGATTATATTATTCTCATTTATATTATCTTTTATTAAAACATCCTTTCGTTGTACCTATTTCTTCGAAATTTTAGTTCAAAACGTTTAGAAATAGAAACGCTTTAGTAATCCCATTCTCATTTTGTGAAAATTTTTACACGTGGTAGAGAATTTGCTTATAAATAACTCATTGCGTTTATGTAATGATTTCTTGAATTTCGGAAACTTAGATAATTTGACGTTTCCAAAGGTGAAAATTTTATAATAAGTTTGAAATGCTTTATTAGAAATCATGGTGATTCCTCAGTGCTTATAAAATAATATTCAGGACAAAGGATACATTATAGGAATGTAGTACTTATAGAAACAAGTGGAATAACCCTGATTATATTATTCTCATTTATATTATCTTTTATTAAAACATCCTTTCGTTGTACCTATTTCTTCGAAATTTTAGTTCAAAACGTTTAGAAATAGAAACGCTTTAGTAATCCCATTCTCATTTTGTGAAAATTTTTACACGTGGTAGAGAATTTGCTTATAAATAACTCATTGCGTTTATGTAATGATTTCTTGAATTTCGGAAACTTAGATAATTTGACGTTTCCAAAGGTGAAAATTTTATAATAAGTTTGAAATGCTTTATTAGAAATCATGGTGATTCCTCAGTGCTTATAAAATAATATTCAGGGCAAAGGATACATTATAGGAATGTAGTACTTATAGAAACAAGTGGAATAACCCTGATTATATTATTCTCATTTATATTATCTTTTATTAAAACATCCTTTCGTTGTACCTATTTCTTTGAAATTTTAGTTCAAAACGTTTAGAAATAGAAACGCTTTAGTAATCCCATTCTCATTTTGTGAAAATTTTTACACGTGGCAGAGAATTTGCTTATAAATAACTCATTGCGTTTATGTAATGATTTCTTGAATTTCGGAAACTTAGATAATTTGACGTTTCCAAAGGTGAAAATTTTATAATAAGTTTGAAATGCTTTATTAGAAATCATGGTGATTCCTCAGTGCTTATAAAATAATATTCAGGGCAAAGGATACATTATAGGAATGTAGTACTTATAGAAACAAGTGGAATAACCCTGATTATATTATTCTCATTTATATTATCTTTTATTAAAACATCCTTTCGTTGTACCTATTTCTTCGAAATTTTAGTTCAAAACGTTTAGAAATAGAAACGCTTTAGTAATCCCATTCTCATTTTGTGAAAATATTTACACGTGGCAGAGAATTTGCTTATAAATAACTCATTGCGTTTATATAATGATTTCTTGAATTTCGGAAACTTAGATAATTTGACGTTTCCAAAGGTGAAAATTTTATAATAAGTTTGAAATGCTTTATTAGAAATCATGGTGATTCCTCAGTGCTTATAAAATAATATTCAGGGCAAAGGATACATTATAGGAATGTAGTACTTATAGAAACAAGTGGAATAACCCTGATTATATTATTCTCATTTATATTATCTTTTATTAAAACTTCCTTTCGTTGTACCTATTTCTTCGAAATTTTAGTTCAAAACGTTTAGAAATAGAAACGCTTTAGTAATCCCATTCTCATTTTGTGAAAATTTTTACACGAGGTAGAGAATTTGCTTATAAATAACTCATTGCGTTTATGTAATGATTTCTTGAATTTCGGAAACTTAGATAATTTGACGTTTCCAAAGGTGAAAATTTTATAATAAGTTTGAAATGCTTTATTAGAAATCATGGTGATTCTTCAGTGCTTATAAAATAATATTCAGGGCAAAGGATACATTATAGGAATGTAGTACTTATAGAAACAAGTGGAATAACCCTGATTATATTATTCTCATTTATATTATCTTTTATTAAAACATCCTTTCGTTGTACCTATTTCTTCGAAATTTTAGTTCAAAACGTTTAGAAATAGAAACGCTTTAGTAATCCCATTCTCATTTTGTGAAAATATTTACACGTGGCAGAGAATTTGCTTATAAATAACTCATTGCGTTTATGTAATGATTTCTTGAATTTCGGAAACTTAGATAATTTGACGTTTCCAAAGGTGAAAATTTTATAATAAGTTTGAAATGCTTTATTAGAAATCATGGTGATTCCTCAGTGCTTATAAAATAATATTCAGAGCAAAGGATACATTATAGGAATGTAGTACTTATAGAAACAAGTGGAATAACCCTGATTATATTATTCTCATTTATATTATCTTTTATTAAAACATCCTTTCGTTGTACCTATTTCTTCGAAATTTTAGTTCAAAACGTTTAGAAATAGAAACGCTTTAGTAATCCCATTCTCATTTTGTGAAAATTTTTACACGTGGCAGAGAATTTGCTTATAAATAACTCATTGCGTTTATGTAATGATTTCTTGAATTTCGGAAACTTAGATAATTTGACGTTTCCAAAGGTGAAAATTTTATAATAAGTTTGAAATGCTTTATTAGAAATCATGGTGATTCCTCAGTGCTTATAAAATAATATTCAGGGCAAAGGATACATTATAGGAATGTAGTACTTATAGAAACAAGTGGAATAACCCTGATTATATTATTCTCATTTATATTATCTTTTATTAAAACATCCTTTCGTTGTACCTATTTCTTCGAAATTTTAGTTCAAAACGTTTAGAAATAGAAACGCTTTAGTAATCCCATTCTCATTTTGTGAAAATTTTTACACGTGGTAGAGAATTTGCTTATAAATAACTCATTGCGTTTATGTAATGATTTCTTGAATTTCGGAAACTTAGATAATTTGACGTTTCCAAAGGTGAAAATTTTATAATAAGTTTGAAATGCTTTATTAGAAATCATGGTGATTCCTCAGTGCTTATAAAATAATATTCAGGGCAAAGGATACATTATAGGAATGTAGTACTTATAGAAACAAGTGGAATAACCCTGATTATATTATTCTCATTATTGCTTACTAATTGGAATGTAACTCAATTTTCCGCAGATACAAGTAGTGTAAAAATTTGCAAAATTCTATGATTTTGTCTTAATTGACTTTTGAAGTTATGGGAGTTATTATTAATAAGTTATATTTCCTAAATTAAACATTTTACTTCTTTTAATATAAAAAGTATTTAATAACAATAAAAGCATTTTCACAAAGAAAAATATTATGTTATCAAAATCTTTTGTTTAATTTCTACGCGAAATATCATTCATTTTTTTATTTTCTTATACTTTTTTTAAAAATGAATGTGAAAAACATCAAAAGAAATTCAAAGTAGGAAAAGAGTGAATATCATAGAATTTGTTTTATTTGATTTAATATAATTTTAAAATAATTGTAAATGCAAAATCTGCAAATAACAAATTCATAAATTCCCTACTAAATAGTTTTTGAAAAATAACTATAAAATCGATAATTATAACAAAAAATAAATATGAAAATGAAACTTCATATTTTAAGACCTCTCTAATATTGTACGTTAACATTTACCATAAATATTATATTAAGATTTTATTTTTCAAAAGATAATCTTTAAATATAAAGAAGCATTTTTTTACATAATTACTTAAGTTTGCCTTTAGAAATCGCAAAGATAATGAAATAAAGTAAATTCGCAATTTAATGTTTAAATAAAAAACTATTTTAGGAATTTTCCTTTTTTGTGCATGAAGACCCTTAACTCATTGATTAGATTTGACCATGAAATCAATTCAGCCAATTCTTAATATTTCAAAACACATATAGCTAATTAGATATTAATATTTATTGAAATCTCACAACCGTAAACAATGAACAGAAGGGAAAATAAAAAAATGAAGTATCAGGAGTTTTCGGCATTTTAAATATAGAAATTTCTTTTATAACTTTAAAAATGAAGCTGTTCATAAATCATTGCTTTCTTAATGCTTGCTTTTGGTTTTGACATTAGCTGAGATATAAACAAAAATCAAAAATATGAAATTTTTCTTTCCAATTTTCTATGATTTAATTTCGAAACTGAAAGATTAAATTTTTTTAAGTATTTTAGTGATAATCATTTTTTGAATGGCTATTTTAACAGATGTTTTTCTTTTAATTATAATAAATTTTTAAAAATCGAATTTTAATACAAGAAAATGACTTGCCACTTTTGCAGTGCTTAGTAAAAAAAATAACTATCTGTAAAGGCTTGAGTAATTGGTCTCTCAAAACAAAAGCAAAACAGAGAATTTATTAGTTACATTTACCGTTTGTAATTTTCTTATAAATTAGGAATTAAATTTATAAATGTATGTATGAAATCAAAATGTTTCATAATACAAAAATGAAAATCATTATTCAACTTTCATTAAAATTTGACTTGTTATTTATTTTAATTTTAAAAAAGAATTCTTATAACAATTATAAAAAAATATAATTGAATGCTATTGGCTCTTATACGTCAAACGTAAATAAAAAACTTTTACAAAAAAAATTAAAATGCTAATCTCATGCATACGGATAACATTTATAACAATGCATACAACTGATTTAAAATTGCACATTATTTTATAACAAGAATCATTTTACATTTTCATGATTGTAATTAATCTAATATATTGTTAATTTTAATTTCAATAAATATAAATAAAGAGAATATTTTGCTCAAAAAATATTAAACAAACTCAATGTTAATAAGATTTTTGTGCTTAATATCAGGAAAAGTTGGTTATTTTTTAAATATGACTTCAATTTATGGGGATTAATTTTAAAATTCTTCAATTAAAATTAATCTTAGTTAGCAATTGGTACTTATTTGAATGGACTTGTACTGGTGAGAAGCATTTTTAACGATATGAAACATTCAAATAATTAGAAAAAATTCTGCTAAAAACTTCAAAAAGATAAATTTTAATGATCAAACAATATCTTATAAAATCTATTTCATTCGATAAAATTTACTAGCATCTAATGTTTATTAAATTATCAAAATTTCTAAGGTATTTAGCAAAATACATTTTATAAACACTGCTTAATTTAGTTTAGTTAAATATTACATATGTAACAACTAGTATCTATTGCATTGTTTAAAATTTTTCAATTACAGGAAAGGTTAACAAGTTTTTATAGATATCATTATGCTGGTTTTAAGAGATAATAACAGCATAATTATTTTTATTAAAGTTTTGATATATTCGTATTTTGAATATTTTGATCCACCTGATTTATTCAATGATAGTTTTCAAATGGAAGATTAGAGGTGATGGAGTAAGATATCTGTTTTATTATTCAGAAGAATCTTATTTTTATTAAAATTCTTTAAGGTTTTCATTACATGAAAGGTTATTTTATATCAACTAATTAAAATTTTGTTGAATTTCTAATAGGAATTTAAGTATTAAAAATTTATTAGCTGTGTATAATTTCTTTTTTTTAAAAAAAGTTTTCATTTTTTTATAGTATATGCAATTTATAACCAAATGCCTCAAGTAGCAAAGGGCTGTCATAGTTTTATCTAAATTTATCAAACAAAAGAGATCATAAACAAGTGACACGAAAAGAAAACATAGACAATATTAGAGAATATATATTGTGTTACATATATATATATATATATATATATATATATATATATATATATATATATATATATATATATATATATATATATATATATATATATATATATATATATATATATATATATATATATATATATAAGATGATAAAATATTGTAAAAATAAAATATATAAATGGCTTATAATATGTTTTAAATTATTGTTTCTTTATTATAATTTTATCTGTCAAACATTTTATCTAGTGGTTTCTCTATAGCTGTTTGTGAAAATTAGGTTGAGTTTTTAAATAAATTAACATTTTTTTTTCAAGGACAGGAAACTTTCTTCAAGCAGAATATTTTTCAGTCTTAAGATTGTGATTCTGGTAATACATAAACTCATGTACACAGTTTCTGTTTATTTTACGGGAAACCATTTATTGATTATCCATAACAGTAATACGTACGAGGGTTACTCTGAAATTTTTGAGATATGCGCACAAAAGAGAATTTACAAAATAAAGATAATAGTTTAATTTTAAAATACAAAGTATTTTAACACAGG
This sequence comes from Latrodectus elegans, assembly GCA_030067965.1. Classification (NCBI taxonomy): domain Eukaryota; kingdom Metazoa; phylum Arthropoda; class Arachnida; order Araneae; family Theridiidae; genus Latrodectus; species Latrodectus elegans. The sequence continues at coordinate 34,545,860 of CM057812.1, forward strand.
AGACGATTTTTTACTGACTTACTTCAACTTGTTTAGCTTAGAATAAATTTTAAACAAAAGATAAAATAGAGTTGACGCGAGAACATTTTCGCGCTAAGATTTTCTATGATTTTAAAGCAGGATTGAATCAAGAAGAATGCGTTCAACGGTTGCAATTAGCATTTGGTGATGAATTCCCAGCTCGTGCTACTGTATTCAGATGGTTTACAGAATTTAGAAGAGGTCACAATTTTCTTCAGGATGAAGAACACACAGGAAGGCGGCCGTAGGCAGTAATCCCGGATAATGTGTCTGCCATACGAAAAATGTTAATGGATGATAATCGCTGTACCTATCAAATGATACCGAAAGAACTTAACATTGGATCCGCAGTCATACGCAAAATCATTCTCAAGAAGAATTACATATGAATAAAGTAGTTTTCCGTTGAGTTCCCCATAATCTAACTGAGCACCAAAAAGAGGAAAGTGTCAGAATCGGTAAAGAAACTCTTAAATTGCTAAATGATGGTGGACACCGATCATTTCTAAAATTGTAACAGGTGATGAAACGTACATACCGTTTTTTGACGTTCCAACACGCCCAGAAAGCAAAATATGGGTCTTTGAAGGTGATCCCATGCTGACAATGTTGAAAAAATAACGAGAACTGAAAAAAGTGATGTACGCAGTTTTCTTCAGAAGTACGGGATTGGTCAAAGCCATCAAGTTGGAAGGACAGAAGACAATAACAGCAAACTGGTATACCACTAAATGTCTTCCAGAAATTCTACAAGAACTGAATGTTAGAAGACTAATGCTTCACAATGACAATGCATCTTTACATACAGCCGAATTAACAGTTGAGCTCATTAAACAAAAAAAAATTAAAGGGATTGAACATCCCCCGTATTAACCTGATCTAGCTATGTGCGACTTTTGGTTATTCTTTAATCTAAAAAAGAAATCACGTGGACGTCGTTTTCATTCAGAAGAAGAGATTGATGTGGCTATAAATGCATTTTTTCATCTATTCCAAGAAATAAATGGGTTGAGCCCTTTAATCTGTGGAAAATTCGTCTACAAAAGTGCATTGATGCTGGAGGAGACTACTTTGAACACACCTAAAATTTTGTAAATATAACTTTGAAAATCTAGTTATATCTCAAAAATTTCAGAGTGACCCTCGTATTAGCTTATAAAATGCAATAAATAGAATTTATTTCTATAGGAATATGTTCCTTAATTTTGTATTCAGATATAATAGAATTTTGCTAATCTATTTCGTAAAAATATGCAAATTGCTTAATATGTGGAAAATGATGAAAATATTACTTTTTGATCTGAATGCAAACGTTAATGATTAAATTTGAATAAATCAATACATTAAAACTAATACAAGACACTGAATTTTATATTACTGTTATATAAAATTTTAAAAGGAATGTGAAAATGTTTAACATAAATACAGAATAAAAACTATTATTGTATGATATTCTTAAATTGTATTATTGGAAGAAATTAGAAATGTTCAGCAAATTTGAGCAGCATTCATTTAAGTAAAATGTAAACTACTTCGATTAACTAAGACGGTTGTATGTTCTTCTTTTACAGGGTAGTGTGCTGCTCAAGAATTATGGTAAAAAATATCAAGATGATATGAACTGGTATACAAGGTAAGATGACGCGAGAAATATATACTCACTTCCCAAAGTTAACCACGAAGATGTAAAATGCAAAAAAGTCAACAAATACTGCTTTGATTGACACAAAATTCGTCAGGAAAGTAGCATATATATTTATGCATAAAATAAAATCAATAATTTTGTATAGAAATGAAAACAATATTAAACTTTTTTGTAAGTTATCAGATAATGACATACTGGAGACTTAAGCAGAATAATTATGTATAAAGTGTAAATAAACAGCTTAGAATGTAAAAAGGACATTAATAGGGTATGTGATACCTCCCTCTATCTGTATACAAAGTTTACACTTTGTGACCATGCTTTCAATTAGGTTGTCAACCACCGCAGAATTAAGCAGTAGCCATTTTTCTTCTGGACATTAATAGGGTATGTGATCCCCCACCCCACCTGTATACAAAGTTTACACTTTGCGACCATGCTTTCAATTAGGTGGTCAACCACTGCAGAATTAAGCAGTTTCCAGCTCAATAAGAGTAGGAGGTAGGAAACGTGAAGATACAGCACGGCCCACAGCATCCCAAAGTTTTTTAATGGGATTAAAGTCGGGCGAATATGCTGGCCACGCCATACGCGCAGTCTCTTAAATCTCCAGGTAGTCATCGACGATGTTAAATCTATGGGGCGTGCGTTATTGTACATTAAAACAAAAGTAGGGCCAACTGCTGGAGTGTACAATCTCACAGTGGGTTCTAGGAATTTATCTCGATACCGGACAGCTGTCACAAAACCCCGTTTAAAGATATGCAGGTCGGTGCGGTATCATAATGAAATCCCTGCCCACACTATAATGCTTCCGCCTCGGAATGCGTGATGTTTTGAGGCTGATTACGTGTTCCTTGTTCACGCCATATCCTTATATGCTTGCCATCGGCCCCAGAGCAAATCTTGAGTCATCAGTAAACATGACATTGCCCAGTCAGACACACTCTAATTGATATGTTCCCGGCACCACTTTAATCGTACCCATCTTGATTAGACGTATAGACAAATAAAACTCGAGGTACTCGGGCGTACAGTCCTTTCAAATATAATCTTCGGCGTATAATAGGTGCAGATATCACCTTACCAATAGACGCTGTAACCATAAATGCCTCACGTGTTTAGGTCGCTTTGCGATTTCGCTTGGCTAAAATCACAATATATATTGATCTTCCACGATGTTTGTAACCCTTGGACGACCGGATACTGGCATTCGGACAACTGTTTGTGTGGTTTGGAATTGATGTAACATTAACGTAAAATTACAGAATGATGAACGCCGAAGAAAAGAGCAACATCTGAAATCGGTTGTCTTGCTTCAATGTGCACCACAACACGCCAGCGCTCATAATCTTCCATTCGTCTGCTGGAAGTCATAGAAATACGGTAGTCTTGAAAACAAATTGTACGAAAGTTTTAAACAACTTCTATCAGCACTTACAGTCGACTTCTGGAACCCTTCAAAAAGCTAATATCTTATAAGACTGCCCTTTTTGCATATTTCTTGACATGAAACCGTGATAGGCTGTTACCAAACATATTTGCATACTTCCACCTACCTCAACAGCGATTTGCATCCTCTTCAATTCCGATTGGCTTTCGGAAATTAACATTTTCCTCTCCGCGCTTAACTTTTGGAAGTGAGTGTATTTTAATTTTTTAACTTTTTTTACGGTATATACAATCTCCAGTCAAATGTTACAGGTGATAAAATCTGTCACAGTTTCATCTAATTTAATGAACCAAAAGAAAGCATAAGCAAGTGGCATATAAAGAAAATATAAACAGTATTGGAGAATATTTTTATTATATATAAGCTGAAAAAAAATTTTTTTTAAATAATGGAACTGTTTGCATTATTTTTTAAATTACCGTTTACTTAATATGTTTTACTTATTGAACATTTTATCGCTGTGTAAATCATATTAAGATTCTAAAGTAAATTAATATTTTCCTGCAAAGACTTGAAGACAGAAAGAAATCACATTTATCTAATTAAAAAAAATCTGCAACATTATTTTAAAATATTTTTAATAGTTTACCTGAAATTCTTAATTTTATTAAAGAAATAGTTCAAGTGAAATGCTTCTTTTCATACAATTACTGAAGTAATTAAATTTATTAGTCGTTATCTGGTTATTGCTGGACGTTTGTTGAGAATACAACTAATCTTGAGAGGATATTCTGTGAGAACTACTTTCTAATATAAAAATAATTTTCCAGTTATTTTGATCCAGTTTTAAAATTTCCATTTTTTTAAAATTCATTTGGAAGGAAATTTGTCACAAATATAGAATAAATTAGTTTTTGTGGCATACTAAGCAAACAATCTTGTGAATTTAATACATATGAATAAAAATGTTTCCTTAACTTTTGGGAACTAGTAATAAAATAAACATTTTGATATTATAAATTTCTTTAATTAAACAATTCAATGGAAAAAAAATAGTATTAAAATTCTTAATGCATTATTAAGATATATATCAGCCTTATTAAATTTAATTACTCTTAATATAAAAATCAAAAGCAATGAGAAAAAACTAACTTAGAAACTAATATTACATCATTAACAAATTTTAGATAAAATATAACTTCAATAAAAGAAATTTGAAAAGTTCATTATATTTTTATTTATATGTTTCTTCATTTCCATATTAAATGTATCTTACAAAATTTATTATGCATCTTAATTAATCTTCCTAACTTCAAGTTAGCAATGACTTTCATATCTTTCAGTTAACCAAATAATCTTGGCTAAATATTGGCATGACAACATAACAGTAATTTATATTAGAGTTCAACTATCTGTGACCTAATCTTACCTTTGATAACAACACTGTGTTATATTGTATATAGATTGGCTAACCAAATTTGTACTAAACTGTCAATGTATGTATGAGACTGTGAAACGTGCCATAATGGAAACACATCAGTATTTATCGTATTTTTTATTACGCTGATCTATAGTAAGGAATAAGTATCATTTGCATTCAAAATACTAACTATTTACATAGTAATGTAATCAGTAGTCTATATAAACGTTTTACAGCACTATTTAATAACCATCTAAATTATTTTTATTTGTAAAACTATATTAATAACTATGCGTGATATACAAAAAAAGAGAATAACTATGAACCAGATTTAAATCTACTAATTGTACAGAGTGTGCACCACATAAAAACCAACTGTCGAAATTTAGTCCCTGTGTATGGGGCCCATATTTTTTAAGACAACAATGGATTCTATTCAAGAATTCTAAAGAAGTTTTATTCTAACTTTTCAGAAAAGAATTTCAATTATGTTACTTTCAGTAGGATGGTGCCACACGACATTTATTTCGTGTGCATGAAATTTTCACATCAAAATGATCAACAAAGATTTGTGATTTCCTCTGTAGTTGGACCTGCTAATTTTTGATTTTACCTGTAAGGACTGTTAAAAAGAAAGTTATACGAGATAAATCCATACACAGTTGAAAAACTCAACACCAAGATTCAAAATGTTATCGGTAGCATCACAAAACAAGAACATGATGACATGAGTACAAATAAATTTCTTCAAATAGCACGAGTATATATGAATCTCTTTAAATGACACGAGTATATATGAATCTCTTCAAATGGCACGAGTATATATGAATCTCTTCAAATGACACGAGTATATATGAATCTCTTCAAATGACACGAGTATATATGAATCTCTTTAAATGACACGAGTATATATCAGTCTCTTCAAATGACAAGAGTATATATGAATTTTTTTCAAATGACACGAGTATATATGAATCTCTTTAAATGACAGGAGTATATATGAATCTCTTTAAATGACAGGAGTATATATGAATCTCTTGGCACGAGTATATATGGATCTCTTCAAGCGTGCTCATATATGTGGGGAAGTGGATGGGGGACCTCTTCAGCACCTATAGTAAAATAGAGGGTAACCATATTTAATACATTAACTTTTATTTTATGTGTTGACTTACCAGCTGCTTTCACGTCCCGCACTGTGTATAGTAAAATCATGTAACCTAAATCTCATAAGAGTTATTTTACCTTTATATCTTACGCAACATACTCTGGAGAAATACTTAATTTAAAAATAAATGTGTAATATATCATGTAATTAAAAAATCTATGCAGTTAGGATATCATTAAACTATACGCGCTTTTAATAACATATCTTAAAGTTTCTTTAAAAAGATTTATCACTTTATTTAAATATTACATCTAAAAACACTTTTCAGAACTGACAAAAAATAAGTTCGTGATGTACGGAGATGTCACAGAATTTTTTTAAAAAAAACACTCGATTACATTAAAAAATAAAACTGAAAAATATAGGTTCTCAAAATTGGAAAAAATATTTTCATATAGGAAAATTCACAATTTCATTATGATCAGTTTGAGATATATAAAGATTCAGACCTTACTTTTGTAAAAGTATGTAATCGATTTTACAGCCTACAATTAGGAATTTATTTGTACATTGGGCACTTTTATAGTAAATTTCACAAATAGTTATAAAGTAAATTCTCGTGAATCAAAAATTCTCAATCGATACTTAGAGAAATGTTTGACTACATTTAAATGTTAGGGAGTTTACAAGCACAACATAGTCTGGTAAAAGAAAATTAACAGTTTATTCAAAACAAACCACCCTAGAAATGACTCCCAACCAACATTTAACAAAATTCCTGTTGATTATAAAAAATTAAATATTTGTAATTTACACATACATTATTTTACAAACAAATTTACAAATAGTGCAAGCTCATTCAGAAAAGCACTAAAGAATTAGAACCATCACACCTAATAGGCCATTAGTTTATATAAAAACCTCAAAATTGGGGAATTTATCTACACAAAACTTTCAAGTACACTGTGATTTCGTTTATATTATTTTACACATATATTCATAATTTTTTGAAAATTTATTAGTAATGCATAATTGATTCACGAACTACACTACTGGCCATTAAAATTGCTACACAAAGAAGGCGACATGCTACAGACGTGAAATTTATACGAAAGGAAAAAGGTGCTGTGATATGCAAATGATTAGCTTTTCAGCGCATTCAGACAAAGTAGGCGCCAGTAGCGACACCAACATTGTGTTTAAATGAGGAAATTGTTTAGCCGGTTCCTCAAACACAAATTGCATTTGAGCGTTGTTGCCTGGTGAAAAGTTGTTGTGATGCCTCGTGTAAGAAGGAGAAATGCGTACCAGCACGTTTCTGACTTTGATAACGGTCGAATTGTAGCGTACCGGGATTGCGGTTTATCTTATCGCAATATTGCTGCTCGCGTTGGTCGATATCCAATGACTCTTAGCAGAATATGGAATCGATGGGTTCAGGATGGTAATACGGATCGCCATGAGGGATCTCAACAGCCACCTATCACTAGCAGCCGAAAAGACAGGCATATTATCCGCATGGCCGTAATGGATCGTGCAACCACGAGCAGTGAATCAAGAAACGGGGTCGTTTGGAAGTCAACAAGTGTCTGCACAAACAGTTCGATGACGATTGCAGCAGCATGGACTCTCAGCTTGGAGACCATGGCTGCGGCTTCCCTTGACGCTGCGACATAGACAAGAACGCCTTCAATGGTGTGATCAACGACGAACCTGGGCGCACGGATGGCGAGGCGTCATCTTTTCAGATGAATCCAGGTTCTGTGTATAGCATCATGACGGTCGCATCCGTGTTTGGCGGTATCGTGGTGAACGCACACTGGCAGCGTGCATTCATCGTCGTCATACTGGCCCATCACCTGGCGTGATGATATGGGGTGCCATTGGATACACGTCTCGGTCACCTCTTTTTCGCATTGACGGTGCTTTGAACAGTGCACGTTACATTTCTGGTGTCTTACGACCCGTAGCTCTACCCTTTATTCGAGCCCTGGGAAACCCTACGTTTCAGCAGGATAATGCCCGACTGCATGTTGCCGGTATTGTACGGACCTTCCTTGATACGGAACATGTTCGACTGTTGCCCTGACCAGCACGTTCTCCAGATCTTTCACCAATAGAAAACGTCTGGTCAATGGTTGCCGAGCGACTGGCTCGTCACCAAACGCCAGTCACTACGGTTGATGAACTGTGGCATCGTGTTGAAGCTGCATGGGCATCTGTACCTGTACATGCAATCCAATCTCTGTTTGACTCAATGCCCAGGCGTATAGATGCTGTTATTACAGCCAGAGGTGGTTGTTCTGGGTACTGATTTCTCAGGATCTATCCAGCCAAATTTTTTGAAAATTTAATCACTTGTTATTTTTAGTATAATATATTTGTCCTATAAATATCATTTTGTTTTCTACATTTCTTCCTGGTGTAGCAATTTTAATGGCCAGTAGTGTAAGTTGAAAGAAATGTTGGAAAAAATAGAATCTGCAATTTAAAAATTAAAAATTGAGAAATTTACCTATAAATTTATAAATATACAATTTTAACTAACTAATAGAAATGTTCACTAACAATTTTAACTAAAATTAAATTAAAAATACAACTCTTGACATACCATTGATACGCAACTTACACTTGAATAGATGCAACATTATATTAAAAATTAAATATTATGAATTTTAGAAACTGTTTTGTATTGAAAATATCCTTGAGCATTCACCATAATTATTAAACATGAAAATATTCTTTCATTTGAAAACTAAAGTTGATAATTTTTTTAAATATAAGTATTATGAAAAATGTGACGCGAAATTTTCATCTGTAACATTCTTCTACATGTTATGTATAATAAAAATGAATCCAATACTATACAATGCAAATAAATCCGTTAAAGCACAACCAAAATGGACAAAAGTTTGAAAATCTAAAAATGCATTAACATGATTATGTAAACAAATAAAAAAATAATTGCTTTATTTAAAAAAAGTAATTGGGGCGTTGATATTTCTATGCTCTTTTTTATATTGTTATATATATATATATATATTATTTCTTCATTTTTAATGTTATTTTTCCAATTTCAATGTAACAATGCCTGATTCTTTAAATTGTTTTCTTCTTACTTATTATAGGCTTAAGGAAATAATTGGTCAATGAATAAGATCATTTTTATGAGAACCATAAGTGGGGATTGAAAACATTTCCTTTGCAAATAACCTCAATACTAAAATGTTATTTCAATCTAAAGTTACAGAATCTTATTAAAGACACATTTGCTTTTTTATTTGACTTTAATGAATACATCTTTTGAAAAAGGAAACATTGCCCTAAAAAATTTTTTTTCTCGTTTTTTCTCATCGTTTATCAAAATATATTTTCCTTTACATTTTATTGAGTCACATCCAGGGTCTGTTTAATTTCAAACAGTTTCATTAATAATGAGGTCAAAAAAATTTTTACACAATCAAATAGTTGTAAGTCGGTTGAATGAATAGAAGTTCACGTGATCAATGAAAGTTCATTTGTCAAATATATGCAGGAATTCAAGTAACTGTCAAGCTAATAAGTAATTACATACATTTTGTGTTTTTATGAATAATTTTCAAAGAAATGTTGAATTAATGAAGGAGAGAATAATTAACTAAGTAGAGTTATTAAATTAATTACTTTTTTGTTTCAAAATAATTAAGAAGGATTTTTTAATTTTTATTGAAAGAAGTGAAGTTAAAAATCTGAGTATTTTTCTGTAGAAATTATTTTATATTTAGTCATAATACATAATTTTTAAACAAGAGCTTTCCAACTAGGACAATAGGTATCTCAGCTCTTTTAATTTTTGTGAAAAAAGCAAGATTATGTTTAAAATTTGTGCTTTTTAATTAATCTATTACAAACGAAAAGGACATTTTTTAATATAAAATTTTTAAATACTTTATTAACTTATATATTGCTTAATTAAGAAAATGAGTTTTGAATTATATTACTTAAGAAGAATTAATTTATTCTAGTAGTTAGACTTTAAAATAAATGTATAATTATTGGCATATGCATGTGTTTAAACGTATTATATTTATTTATTTTACAATTTAAAGAAAAAAGATATTTCTTGTAATTATATGAGAATTATACTATTATGAATGTAACATAAATAAAATTACTAATTGATGTTAAAAGTATTTAAATAATATTCAGTTTTAATTTCCTTTGAATTAAAATGTTTTCTTCATGTGTGTTATGAAATATATTCATTACAAAATAATTACAAAATTAATCAGTGAGTTTATTTTAAATTCTTCTTAAAGTAACAAAATTATTTTCTTAGAATAGGATTATGACACTAAAGATATTATGAAATCCAGAATCATTTCTCTACCTCATAAGCCTTTTCGAATATAAAAATGTTTCAATTGTGAGCTATAGAAACACATCAAATTATATTGTGGAAAAAAATCCTTAAATGAAATTCCAATGATTAAATATATTAAATATTTAAATATTTTATATAAAAAAAAGATTTAAACTTTATTTATAGTAAATTTTTATCTAATTATAATTTTACTTTACACTTTTTATTATGTTTGTTTTCTAAAAAAGAAAACATTTTATACAAAACCAGAATATTTATTCTTTATATCTGGCAACTACTAAAAAATATAATTTGTACCTACGTAACTTCTAAATAAAATATATTTTTACAAATATAGGTTATTTAATAAAAGTTTTCTTCTAATCATGAGTTTTCTACATAATTTCTATTACGTTTGTTATCTAAAATTACTTTTTTAAGACCAAAAACATTATTTTTTTAATATGTGGCAATTATCCTGAATAAATTCCTACTTAAGCTAACAGGCGCTTTGATCAGTCAGTCACTAAATAAAATATTTTTATTATTGCTAAATTATATTTATCCTCTCTTAAACAAGCATTCTTAAACTTAAATAAGCTTAAGGAATTTTTTTTTCTTTAACTTTAATGATATATTTCAGTTTTTGTCTATTGGCTCTAACAGTTCTAATAATATTTTACTTAAATCAACTAATCCTTAATTAAAATGTTTTTGTTATTATTTAATTATGTTTTTTCTTTCACAAACACATAAGCATTTATTTTTTATAATTTTAATGACATTCATGACTTTATGGTGGCATTAATAGTTGAAATTTTGTTCCATTTAAATCTACTGACTATATTTTAAAATAATTATTTATTAATTTTTTTTAAAACTGTTCAAAGAAACTTCTTTTAACTTAAATTCAAAGTTGTTGAAATAAAAAAAACTTGACTTAATTGCAGCATTAATTTCAAAAATCGAATTAAATAATGAAATAATTCTCAGATTAAATACCTAAATATACGACTCTGCTAATTTATCTAGAGAAGAGTGACACTGCCGTTTTTAAGTACAATGCAAAGAACGTATTCGAATAAATAAATACTTAAATATTTTCTTATACATCGAAAAACATTACAGCGTGTACTTCAATGAAAATAATTTAAATAAAGATTATTAAAAATATTACTTTAATGTCATTTTCAAGAGAATGTATACTATGATTATGAAGTTTTAATTTATGGAAGAAATAAATATATTTTTCTGCAATCGAGCACATTTCGACATTATGCTAACTTTGAATATAAGAATTTTTCAAAATTAAATGAAATAATTAATAAAGCGATTTAATTTTTTTATACAATTTACGCTTTCAAAATAAAACAGCATATCCTAGAAAGTAGAATCGAATAACGAAACTACACCTTATTTTTTAATTATTAGGCTAATAATACTGTTTAATACACAAGACCTTTTCTATTGACTTGATGTGTCACTGTACGGTCACAAAAATTAATGTCACTGTGCGTAAGGCGTGTCATTTTTTGTAACGTCTATCAATGTTCCTTCCAAAATTTTTTCGCCAAGTTCCATTGGGTTAAAGTCGATTTTGATAGAATGTTTGAAAAAACTAGAAATTTGTTGTAAGCTCAAAATTAAGATTTGAAAATATGAACTGCTGGAAATAAACTTTCCGAAAACTGCTGTTCAAGATCTTCAAATAGATATTTTTTATGTCAAAAAAGAATATTGATTCCTGGTTAGCGTGGAATTTTGAAATCTAACAACGTTATCTATTTTTGTTTTATGATTTGTATTAGAAATCTAAAACAAACTTAAATGTTTCCAATAAGATAATTTAAAACATTAATTATTTCAAGTAGCATCAACTTTAGTTGTTTCAGTATTTTTACCAATAATATTATTTTTATATGCAAGAACTAAAAATACGATAATTAGATTTATCTAACTTCTGCTATGAATCATCAAATATATTAACTATAAATAAATAATTTTAGCAGCTGTTCTGAATCACATCAGCTAAAATTGTTTTTTATGAATTTTTATTGTATCATTAAATAAAATAAATGCTTAGTAATGCCAATTATTTGCTATAATGGCATTTAACTGGATAAAAATTCACTTTAAGAATATTTTCTCAGATGTAAGAAAAAAATAAACTTTTACTTTTCTATGTGTGCCTGTTATAACTGTCGAACAAATTGCTAGAATCTGTTACCAACATCTCTTTAATTACTGAAAATATGTGCGTGAATTTTCTGTTATTCTTATATTAAAAAATATAACACTCAAATTCCAAGCACATTGGAACTTGGCACAGAATCGTAGATAACTAACGCTCACAAGGAAACCCATCGAACGAAAAAATCCATTTTGGCTCAGTAATCTACCAAGTTTGGCACGTTGGCACCCAAATCAGAGGGTAAATATTGTTTGTTTCTTTCAATATTGTGAAAGACATATAGAATTTGTTAAATTGAACACGCATATCTAATATTATTTTATAAATTATGACTAGAAATATTAATTGATATCTGAATTGATCAATCCATTTCTTATAGAATAATTTATTCAAAACTTTAATCAATAATGTTTTTTTACAAACTACTTAATTAAGATCTTTAAGAATTAATTTGCTTAAGCTTCTTGGGTTCTACTTAACTAAATCATTCAAAAAATATTTTTCAAGAGGCAAACACTTTATATCAATAAGAATTTTAAATATCTCATTTATTAAAATTAAATTTTAAAAATTATAAAACATTTCAAATCTATAAGAATTCTAAAAAATGGTATTTGAAAATATTTAATATTAATTCATAAAATAATCAATTTAATGCGAGTGATTATTTTGAAGGTATGGAATTTGCTTGGCATCAAGTCAAATCTAAAAAGTGCTGTATAACTCGCAAAATAAAACTTGAAGCCTCAAAAACAACGGCACTGCAATATTAAAAGTTATGACAAACTATCATCCATTCGCAATTTTTCAAATTCAGTGAAAAATTCCATTTAAATGAACTGAATATTTGCAGTGTGAATTTACTATGTTAAATTTGATTTATTTCTTTGATGCATTCTCAGTTAGATTTATCATTTTGTTTCATTGTGCATAGCGTTTTTTAATAATTTTTGAAATTTTAATTAAATCTGTATTTACATCTTAATTAATTTTACCGAGAATAAGTAAAATTTAATATGTCACACTTCTTTTTATGCAATGCCAATAAAATAATTATAAATACGAAATATACTTTGTATTTAAGTTTATTTTCATAAATACTTCAATTTAATCAAGTTATTTAATTAACTTATTAATATCTATCCACTTTTAATTTATTTATTTAAATTTTATTTAAATCCCTATGAGCTATTATTATTTTAGAAAATTTAGGAATGTTTCTGTTTGTAAAGGGGAAAAGTAACTATTGCAATTTTTAAAATAAACTGTTAGTTTGCATTACACATTTCAATAAAATCCCAGTTTATTAAACTATAACTTGAATATGAAACTTATTTATGAAAATTCTTAAGCTTTAACAATTTTTTCGTGTTCTCAAAAAGTAGCATTAGTTTTCAATTGAATTTTCTCTCATCAGATTAGTAGCATAATTAAGGCATTGATCAAAATTTTAACTACACCAAAATAGAATAAGCGACCTTCATATTTAAATAATAAAAATAAATATTATTTTATTATAAAATTTTTATCTTCTGCGATATGAATATTATCCCCTTCATTTGAAGAAAATATAATTTTTAAAACCCATTTTTCATCCAATGCTTCAAACAACTGGATTTTTCCTTCTTTTTTCTTACAACGTTTTTTTTTCCTAAATATAGTAACCAAAGTGTTAAAGAAAAAAAAATAGCAACACAAAACTAGAGATCATTTTATTCAACTCAGTCATTCAAATAATCAGTGTTTACACAAGTTAAAATTTTACATTCTATATTTATTTGTAATCAATCTCTCAAAAATAAATATCAATTTTGATATTTTAAATTCTTCACTTTTCTTATTTCATTTATTAAACAGTTGATCAGCTTTTTTACAAAATGATACTTTGATACATAACCTAATGATATTTATTGTAACATTGAACTAAAAATTTTAAAATTTCCATTCAAAAAAATGAATCAAAGAAGATTTTAAAAGAAATAATTACTTAAATTATTTTTATTGAAGATAAAAAAAAGTAGTTAAATGAAAAATATGATAAATATTTACATATTTCATTATCCCAGAAACACTCACTAATTTTTAGAGTTTTTGTGCTACTTTTCTGTATTGATTTAAATTTGATGGTTTTTTTTTTACATAACGATATTTTGATATTTATTCTATTGAAAAAATAACACACTATTCACCTAAAGTTGAGAAGTTTCTTTAAAATGAAGCATTTCTAATAAATATTTATTTTAATTCATGCTTGCATAAGTGCAAACGATCATTTTAAAATCTATCTTTTTAGACATATTAATTTATAACAATACGAGGGTTGCTATTTATATTTCTGGCCTAATAATGAAAAAACAAATATGTAGGATCGAAATTGGTTTTATTGTTTTTCAAAATATTCTCCATGATGATCAATACACTTTTGCATGCGTTTGAACCAATTTTCAAAGCACTTTTTCCAGTCCGATTGAGGTAACTCCAAAACATGCGTTTTGAATGCATCAACCGCTTCTTCGGAGGTCGAAAATCGTTGTCCACGTAATTTATTTTTGATGTGTGGGAATAAGAAGAAGTCATTGGGTGCCAAATCAGGTCTGTACGGCGGATGACCCATCAGTTCGATCTTTCGCTCCGTCAGAAATGCCTTTGTTTGAGTCGTTGTGTGAGAGCTCGCATTGTCATGATGAAGAAGGATTCGCCTGTTCTTCTGCTTTTTTCGAATTTCTCCGATGACTTCTGGCAAACAAATGGTCGTGTACCATTCAGAATTGACCGTCCTGCGTTGCTCTAACGCCACTGTTGCCACATGACCGTTAATGCCAAGAAACAGGCAATCATTTGTTTCGATGTGCTTCTTCCTTGAACAACTTTTCTTGGTTTTGCCTCGTCTTGTAAGACCCATACAGTTGATTGCTGTTTTGTTTCCGGCTCATATGCATAGATCCATGATTCGTCACCTGTGTAGATGTTATACACAGCCTTTGATGTACCTTGAATGTATTTTTCCAACATTCCCTTGCACCAATCGACACGAGCCTTTTTTTGAGCGTTTGTCAGATTATGCGGGATCCAACGCGAACAAATTTTTTTTATGCTCAAATGTTCATGCAATATTTTATTGATGCTAGTCATACTAATGTCCAAAGACGCCTCTATCTCACGGCATGTCACATGACGATCTTGCTTTATCAGTTCACGCACAGCATTGATCTTTTCTGGCACAACAACGGATTTTGGACGACCTGCACGGGATTCGTCCTGGATCGAACATCGACCACGATTAAATTCGTTATACCAATTTTTTACAGTGCTGTAGGATGGCGCTTTATCGCTGTATAAAGAATTAAGTTCATCGAAGCACTCTTGTCTTGACAATCCACGTTGAAAGTTATGAAAAATAATGGCACGAAAATGTTCACGATTCAATTCCATTTTTTGACACAGAAGAACTTTTTAATTTACTGTCAACAACACAAATAAAGCTATAATGGTAAATCGTCTGCTGAATTTATGTTTAAAAATATCAAACTTTCGATTAAAATCGTCTTCGGTCGCCTAGCAACACTTACTGTTGCCAAGGCCAGAAATATAAATAGCAACCCTCGTAATCATTAGCACTGTTTGAAACTATTAAAATGCTATTGTCATAGACTAAAGAATAAATATATGAAACTTTACTCGATTAGAAATAATATTTTTAATCAACTATTTTTTAACTTTATTCAAAGATATTACAAAATATTAATGGCATCAATATATTTTATCTTATCATGTTAAGCACTTTTTAATGGAAGATAGGAACTATTTTATAGAATATCTTGCTGAGTAAGAAGCAGAAACCACGCTTTATTTAAAAAAGAATACTATGTCATGTGTTTCTGTGATTAAATATGATCTTTTTTGTCAAATTACATTTACGTAAGAAGCTTATAAAACTTTTCTATGTGCAGGAAACCCGATGATGGTGCGACAACGGTCTTTAATGAGATGTGACGTTCAACAGGGAAAATACATTTTATTTATTTTCTTGGAAGCGCTTTGATCGATCAATAATAAAGGTTAAGCAAATAAAGTACTAAATCAGCTCAAAAAATTTTTTATATAAATTACGCAATCTCTTCTTAAAACTTTCTTATAAATATAACTAGTATAAATACTGTATATTTACCAGTAAAAATTTAAAGCATAAATGCATATAATAAAACATTTATTTGTTCCTCAAATTTTTCGGAAAAGTAAGTTTAGTTTTTATTTTTTACATTACCAACATTACAAAATATAATCATGTTAAATAAATTAATGATTCATTTTTTTTCAAACAGATTATTAAATAGTATTTGATCATGGTAAATATGTTTTCTGTTTTTCCTTTTTATAGCATTCTCTTAAAATCTCAAAAAATTATGTTATAAAAACAAATTAATGTAAAATATTTGTATAGTCTTGACCTATAACAGAGTACAAAACTCAACATAAAATTTTGATTTTTCTATAAAGTAATAAACAGATTATTCCAAGAGGTAAATATATTTGAGCTAGATCAAGAAATTATAAAGAAAACAGAATAAGAAAAAAACTAATATTATAGTAATGACATTAATTTTTTCCAATTAGATTTTTTATACAAACAAATATTATTTTGGTCTTTCTACAACTTTCTTACAAATTCTTTTTACTAAAAGAAGTCAACCAAATAACTCCATTCACTTCTGAATTACATATGATTTCGGCTTCTTGCAAAACTTGAAACTAAGTATGAATATCAGTTGAGATCAATGAATAAATGTTAATTGCGTAATATTATTTACAAGAAAAAAGTTATTTCTTAATTAAATTTAAAACATTGATATCTCCTGTCATTTTTTATTGCTATTAGTTGATTTTTTTCATTAAAAAATTAAACTAAATTCTCTCTTTTGAACTTTTAATATTTCAAATAACTTTTTGTATGTGTGTGTGTGTGAAATATTTATAAATCATAAATTAGTCATGTTATCTGCATTTCCTAATTTTACAAAAATATGTCTTATATTTTGGAAACGTTCAAATATTTATATTTAATAAACTTCCATTGTAAATTTTAACTCATACTGTAACATCATTATTTAGACTTATATTTCGTAAAAGAAGAACGTTTGAAGTCTTGCAAAAAAGTAAACATAAGTTATGAAAAACATTTCTGTAAAAATTGTAATTTAAGTTTAAAACTGCAGTAAAATCACTATTAATTTAATAACTTCATAGCTAGTGTTGGAGGTATCAAATATGAGTACTCTTTTTACGATGCAATAATATATTATTCACGAATAATATATTCATTAAAACACTGAGGATTATTTGTAAATATCAAAGTCTAAAATATTTGCAGAACTTTGAAAAGTTTTAAGAAACAAACCGGGTTATCTCTAAAAAAAATAAAACTGATATTATAAATCAGGACCAAACATATTTTAAATAATACATTAATGCTTAGACTTAAAGATAATTTTATATTTGAAATAATTTTGAAAAATTAATTTAAAACTGTATTGTATAAATTTTACTTTAATCATGAAAACGTACTGCGAATACATAATCAGACTTAAAAGCCATTACTTACACTTATAGTGGTTATAAAGATTTAATCATTTCTCAAAAAATGAAAAATTCTTCTACAATCATAACTAATATTTATAGAAGAATAGATAATTGAGGCATTTTATTTATTAACAACGTCGTTTATAGTATTAACATTTAAATTTATTAAAATTAAATGTTACTACAAAAAACTAGAATTCAAAAAGTAATCGTTATTATTTCAGGAAAATTAATCCCCTGCATAAACTGATATAATTTAGATCATTTTAATGTATGTTTAATACCAGTACGTAAAAGTAAACAAACATAATATGGATTTAAGATATCGTTGGAAAATAATATTCTTTATAATAATGTAGTAACATAACATTAAAAAAATTATTAAGGAAAGCAATTAATGCCATAAAATTGCGAAACAAAGATGCAATGTGAATGGAAAATATAAGCTAAATTTTTAAGGAATTCTTGATAATATATTGTTCAAAATTTCCTTATATTCTTAAAGATAAACTAAAAATTTATGTGCCTGAAATAAAGAGGTTTATAATTTTAAAGAAAACTGTATTAATAAATTGTACTCAATAATTAATTAAGCAATTTGAAATTATGAAATGTATATAGGTTTTAACTTTTAGACTTGATTAATTTGTCTCTGAGCATTTAATTTAATGTATTATAACAATATTAAAGTTATTTATTCTACCCATTAATAATTCCACCAAACTGCTTTAACCTAAGCAATTTTCTGTTAAGATATCAAAATAATCGCCTCTCTTTCAGTCTATAAAATTTATTGACGGTAAGCTTAGTAATTTTATTTTTGTTTACACTTAATCATTAAATAAATCAACACAGTTAGCGAATGAAAATATGTCAAATATAAGCATTACAAAGTTGAATTTTTCACGTTTCATCTCGTAAATTCAGTCCAGTTGCATCTTCTGTCAATTTCTCATCCAAATTATCTATTACGTTTGATGAATAATTAATGTCTTGTTCATTTCACATCACCGTCTGTAAAATATAAAAATTATTGTTGTCTAAAATCATGGCCGACTTGAAACAATGTCTGGAAGTTTTTAATTATTCATCCTTTCTGTATGAAATAGATTGCTCGGTGCAGAAAGTTATTGTAAGCTATATGTGTTGATGACTTAAAATAAATTGTTAGCTTTCCTTTAATGCCGTATACTTTAAAGCTAAAAAAATGATAATTTAAAAATATGATGGCCATGATTGCTGGGATTCAATGTTTAAATTACAATCGATATGTGTCAGGGTTTCAGGAATTTTTAATTTTGTTTTGTAAATGTGCGTTAGAAATGGATTGAACATCTTCTAATTTATCTGCTATGGTATCTTAAAAAATATCGAAGGATTAAAAGATGAGCGTTAGAGCTTTCAGTACTCAAAGTGTGACTTGTGTCAGAAATAATGTTATTCCTTTTCCCAAATTATTTACAAACACCAAAATATTAATTTTATCACTTCAAACAAATGAATAAATTTATATCAATATTTTTGCTGAACAATCACAGCAGTTTTATTTAAAAACTGAAAGTATTTAAATTTTATTTTCTTTTTCTTTAAGGAAGAAACATGATAAAAATCTTTTCAAATTTTAATTCTTGTTAGAAACAATTTGTTGACTTGGTTTTGTGTCAAGTATTTTTATTTCGTAAACATTCATAAAACGTAAATTTAAAAGCTGTTGAAAAAAATGTGAAATCAAAATATTCATATCATAAAAACATTTCGAAGGCAATAAATAAAAAGAGGTTGCCAAAAGATTAGGGAAAAGAAGGGAAAGAACTCTTTCTCATTTGTTGAAATATTGTACATCAATGTTTTAATAATTTTACTAAATCTCCCAAAGCACAAGGGTTAAAATTTATGTAAAAAATGAAAATTGTTAAATTTAAATGTTATTTGATTATTTTTAATTCTCTTTATCATATTAAATGAGACAAATTCTGAAAGTATCAAGTTAATTTATGGCTTTTTATTGAAAAATGTAGTTATTTTTGTAATATATTTTGATTACAAAAATAACTACATTTTTCAAAAGATTAGGGAAAAGAGCATGCTCTTTATTATTTGTTGAAATATTGTACACACATGTTTTAAGAATTTTACTAAATCTCACAAAGCACAAGGGTTAAAATTTATGTAAAAAATACAAATTGTTAAATTTAAATGTTTTATTTGATTATTTTTAATTCTCTTTATCATATTAAATAAGACAAATGCTGAAAGTATCAAGTTAATTTATGGCTTTTTATTAAAAAATGTAGTTATTTTTGTAATATATTTTGATTTAGTTCATTTTTAATTTAATATTAATTTTAATGTTTAAGATATTTTTTTATTTTTAGTGAATGTTCTATCAATAATTGTTATTTTTAATATACTTAATTTTATAAATCGTCATTTTCTACGCTAATATGCCTGAAAAATAATTTTCCACAATTTCTTTTTATTTCTATAACATATTACAGAACTCTTAACTGCATTACTTTATTTAGTTGATCATAATTTGATTATCTCTGAAAAATATAATAAAAGAAATAATAAATTATATATTTAAAAATATTAAATATTCCAAAAGATATAATTAATTAATTAAACATTATTTTTTCCTCAAAATTTTAATAAAATCTATCACTCTTTTAAGCATTTGCATATCCATAGATAAAACAATGCAATGCCAGATAAATAACCTTTGCAGTTATTAGAATTGTGAAAATAGTATTCTTATACTTAAACTAATATTTTCCCCTTATTTAACTATCATACAATCCAGAAACAGCCTTATGTTACATTATAACAGCAAGATATTTTTATAACACAAGATACTGATATCTAAATCTTAAAAAAGGTAATGCTAAATGTCAGATATCTTCAATGGTTGCTTGTTAACCTAAGCCAAAATGTCATTATGTGTTAGGTAGAATCAATTTCACTCTCGAATTAGGTAGTTCACTCTCGCTGAACTACCATCTCAGAAAAATTAAATTGAAACAAACTTTCCTATACTCATTAGAACTGATTAATTCTTGGAATTACTTTTAACTCCTATTACAGGAAGATTAAACTAAGAGAAACTTTACTATGTTCAGCATATAATTCTTAAGGTAAAATCCTAGGAGGATCCCACACCCTTGGCGACAAACTGAAGAAAAGCGCCAAGCTAGAACAAAATTCATGAAATAGTTTGGTTTACAATATCAAGTGTATCGAATTAGAGTTGCTAAGATTGGCGCAGACCACAATTATCACCAACCAAAAGCATTTGCGCCAAGCGTGTGGGCTCTGCTAGGATCCAGCCAATTCTTAAAATTTTGTTAAATCAAGGAGATTAAGCAAAATCGAATTTATCCTTGTTTGTCATAATCAATCAACTCTTATAATTCTGTTAAAATCCTCGAGGGTAGACTACACTAAACCGAAATTCATTGTGTTCACCTTAATCAAATTTTAGAATTTTACAAGAATACATGTTACAAAATATTCGCATTAAGTAAGAAAAGCTGAGAATCTCTATTGTTTTTCTTTTCCTACATGGTTTAATATACAACAAATTCAAATGATTTATTTATCGAAATTTTTGTTGAACTTTTTGCGATGACATTTAAGAGAATCACAGGTACCTTGCATATTAATTTTTATAAAAATTATGAATCCTGAAAAATCAGAGCTACTAACCTTAATAATGTCAAGATAACATTTAAATAGCCAAAGTTTCGTCCTTAAAAAAGGCGGTTTCATTGACGGTAATTTTATCTTAAGCCATTTTTCTTAAGTTTATCTTAAGCCATTTCTAATTACGATTAATTAGCAAACTTAAGCTAATTAATCTTAATAAGAAATTCATCTTAAGAGCCAAATAAATTAATGATATGTTAGCTAAGAGATTACGAAGATAACTCAGTCAGCATAATTAGTATTTTCTTATTTAAAATGAATTAATTAGACTAATCATTGTTTTGCATTTTCTATTAAGAAATGAACAAAGGTTAAATAAGACACTTTAGTATGAAACGAGATTTATAAAACATATCAAATGTAAAAAAAAAACATAGTGAAACAGGAAAAAATGTAGATATGTTGGTTAGATAGTAATCGAAATATTAAAGAATTGGGTGTAATAAATAAGAAAAACCACAAATTTAATCATCATCAAAAAAATAGAGGCCTCGTAAAATAAGGTAATGAGGAAAACCGCAAATTGCGACGTTTATATGACAATGCAAAACGTTCATTAGTTTAATAAGGTAAAGGTTAAAAGCTAGAGAACAAAAAATGCAACAATGGCTAGAATTTTAATCAAAAAATATATGAGATTGAAAAGCAAAAAAAAAAAAGCAAAATAAAAGTTGATATATTTATTAAAAATTAAATAACAATATCCATCACATAAAAGTGCTTTTATTTTACTAAATTGCCTATTTCCAGACAATTTCTGGTATCTCTTACTTTGAAAAGTAAAAAATATATTAAAAAAATTTCACTTCAATTTGAGTGTCACTATCGTAAGCTGATGACACTTTAAGTTGAAATATTGATTCGTCTTATAAGATAGATTGTTTTTAAAAAAATAAAATTTTATATTTTTGAGGAAAATATTTCTTTTTTAACTTAAAGCAAACATTTAAGAACCACAAATATTGTGGAAGCAAAGCAAAGTTTTATTGGTAAAAGAATTATTAAATTACACTTTGTAAAAAGCCATTTTTAATAGTCACTGGGCGTAGACAGATTAATCATAATTCCAGTCTAACAAGAGAACAATTCAATTTTTTAAAAATTTATTTGTAAATATGTTTACAAAGTTCATTTGTTTTTGTCAAAGATTGGAAATTGTGTGAGTTCTTTGAATTATTTTGAACGCGTTATATAAATATACTTTTCAAAGTTCATTGACATTAAATATCCGATTGGTAAATTTGTTAAAAAAAAAAGTTCATAATTAGTCACAAATAAAAAAAACGAAGTATAAACAGTTAATATGACTAGTTAATATTCGAAAATATATATTTTTCTTCAAGTGTTATTATATTTTTCACTTACTTTCCTATATTAATAAATAAATTTAAAAGAAACGACAAAATCTTTTAATTATTATTCAGGTATAATTGAACTGATTAAGTGTAAAAAACGATGAAATTAAAATTATCTAATTAAATAAATATGTTTTGAGCTATGATTTGTACTTTGAACTTTTGTAGGGTGAATCCGAAAAAAATGGCACATCATGTTTCAAACAAGTAAATATAGTTAAGAATAAAAAAATTACAATTGATTGAGCAATATATATTTTCATCTTTGACTTTTTAATCAAATTTCCAATGTATAATATTATGAAATCGCTTTACGAAAAGCTGTGTATTTTCCACTGAGAGAAAAAAAAAAAACAAAATTTAAATGAGTTTCAAGAAATATGATCTTTCCATGTAATTCTTGCGTCATTTTAAGTTTTTATTCTTTAATTTTTTCAAAGTACTTTTCTATTTTTATAACTAAAAGAATGCATTTTCAATTTACATTTTCACAATTATTCATTATTTTACCTATAAAAAGCCTTTGTTATTTAATGCCAATTATTCATTTATTAAAAATTTGGACTTTTCAAGAGAACTAAGCTTAAAGAATACAATTTTACTATCACTAATAAGATGTTTAATGATCTTTTTTTGAATAATCAATTATCAAAAATGTTTCATATTGTTACATTCAGTTTATGACTTTAATAATTTAGAAATTTTAATTTATTTACAATTAAGTCCAGTATTGAAACATGAATAAATTAATAATTTGATCAATTCGTATGTATTGAGAATTGTATGCATTGCCAAAATTATTTTTCACTCAAAACTTTCATTTCATGACAAATAAAATAACAACTATTATATAAAATTTGATTTTAATCAGCAACACAATTTCCTCTTCAAGTTAGATTTATAAATATGTCTCTAAAATTTCATTTTGAAAAAATATTTCTGTGGTTTCTAAACAGACTAAAGTCTTGGTATAAAATAATAGTTATTGAAACCTAATCTTTTTCTTATGAACAGTCTTTTTAGGTCTGCAAGCAATTATCAATCGTTGGCCATCAGATTCGCGGAATACGTGATACAGTTCAAAGTGTAATTTGTGCAATTTAGCCATCGTTGAACATGCTTGTCATGTAGATGATTGTTTTGCTGTTTGAGACTTTTTTTCTTTTTGGATAAATTCTTTTAGGAAAATCTTTCACAAGGTAGCGTATGATTAAAATACTGCTCACATTCCAAATTATGGCAGAAAAATTCTTGTAATTCAACATTTGCATTTTGTCACTTTTAGTGACTTTAACTATGTGCTGATTTCTCAGATGGCCGTCGTTTTAAATGTGAGTTTAAACAAAGGAGTTTCATCTATTGTATGTACTACACGAAGAGCTTCAGTTAAATTGTGCTGGGTGGAAAAACTCCAAAACTTATGTTTTTGATCCGTTGTGAGCAAACACGGTATCAAACAGATTTTTCTCATAGACAATTGTTTTTGATAAATGGTAAACATATTACTGTATACATCTTTCAGGTTTCACTTATTCCACGTAATTTTAATATATAATAGGAAAAAATGTTTCATTAATTTTTTTTAAAAATTTTTTTCGGAAAAAGTGCTGAATTAGAGTGACCAAGGAGTAGTACGAGGACCATTCTGAAATTTTTGAGTTACAAAGAGGTTCTTAAAGTTACACTTACAAAATTTTAGGTGTGTTCAAAGTAGTCTCCTCCAGCATCAATGCACTTTTGTAGAAGAATTTTCCACAGATTAAATGCCTTATGCCATTCATTTATTGAAATAGATGACAAAAATGCATTTATAGCCACATAAATCTCTTCTTCTGAATGAAAACGACATCCAAGTAAGTTCATTTTTAGATTAAAGAATAACCAAAAGTCGCACATAGCTTGATCAGGTGATTACGGTGGATGTTCGATCACTTTAATTTGTTTTTGTTTAAGAAACTCAACTGCTAATCCGGCTGTATGTGAAGAAGCATTGTCATTTTAAAGTATTAGTCCCCTAACATTGAGTTCTTGTAGACTTTCTGGAAGACATTTAGTGGTATACCAGTTTGCTGTTACTGTCTTCTGTCCTTCCACCTTGATGGCTTTGAACAATCCCGTACTTCTGAAGAAAACGGCATACATCACTTTTTTCAGTGCGCGTTGTTTTTTCACCATTGTCGGCGTTGGGTCATCTTCAAATACCCATACTTTGCTTTCTTGACGTGTTGGAACGTCAAAAAACGATATGTACATTTTATCACCTGTTACAGTTTTAGAAATGATGCGGTGGCCACTATCATTTAGCAATTTAAGAGTTTCTTTACTGATTCTGACTCGCTCCTCTTTTTGGTGTTCATTTAGATTATGTTGAACCCAACGGCAAACTACTTTTTTCATATGTAATTCTTCATGAATGATTCTGTGTATGACTGCGGATTCAATGTTAAGTTCCTTCTGTATCATTTGATAGGTACAGCGATTATCATCCATTAACATTTTTCGTATGGCAGACACATTATCCGGGATTTCTGCCGACGGCGGCCTTCCTGTGTGTTCTTCATCCTGAAGAAAATTGCGACCTCTTCTAAATTCTCTAAGCCATCTAAATATAGTAGAATAAGCTAGAGATTCATCACCAAATGCTAATTGCAACCGTTGAACGCATTCTTCTTGATTTAATCCTGCTTTAAAATCGTAGAAAATCATAGCGCAAAAATGTTCTTGCGTCAACTCCTTTTTCTCTTCTGTTTAAAATTTATTCTACGTTAAACAAGTTGAAGTAAGTCAGTAAAAAATCGTCTTCTGTGTTAAAATACTTTGTATTTTAAAATTAAACCGTTATTTTTATTTTGTAAATTCTTGTCTGCGCGTATCTCAAAAATTTTAGAATAACCCTTAATATTCGCGGTCGTAAGGCAATGGTGAAAATTTCCGAATTTATTTTTCTTATATTAGGCTAAATGGATATGAGTACAAATAACACTTTTTAAAACATTGGTTTATTTGAATTGTGTTTCTCAGAGACAAAGTGGTATCGAAATTTTTTAATGCTTTTCTAGAGCCTTCACCTTCCAAAACAAAAAATTTCTGTCTTTAGAAGTTAAGTACAAATAGTAATAACAAATCGAAGATAAAATACAGATTTATTTTCAAATACTAAATTTAACTAACCAGAGTATTTTTAATCTAAAAAAAAAGGCTTTCTTTGAAATATAAACGTACCTGCTTACAAACTTTATTAATTAATATAACTATTTAAACTAATAAAAATACTAACAAGAAAAATGTTTCTCAAAAGTCATTCATATTCTTCATAAAATATTTTATCCACAACCATTTCCTGCAAGCCCATCATTTTGTTAAGCTGCATATGCATTCTTATGTTACGTTGCATAAAAATAAATCACATGTATATGTTATCGTCATAGTAAATCCATACTGCAGTTTATATATTAACATTTACACATTCCCTTTCAATGTCTTTCACTTGTAAATACTTGTTTGAAAATTTATAATTTAATAATGACTGACGAGTTAATCAAGTTTAACTTTTATTTATGAAATCAATGTTTAATTTTCTTCTGAAAAGAAGGAAGATCCTAATACCCGTCGTTTTTTATAATTATTTTAACAGATACATTTTATTTAATCACATCAGATTTTTTTATCTTTAACGTGCTTCACAGAAGTAAGTGTCTATTCAAGAATTTGCTTAAAGAACCATGAATATGGAAAGGAAGTATTTGTAAATTCTAAATGTAAATCTCATATTTTTATCAGTTTTATAGTTTCCTTATTGGACACTCATACCAGAAAAATTTGACAAAAATTAATTAAATAGTAAAAATAATATTTTGTTTGTTAACACTATGAAACAAAAGAAACACTTTTATAAGATTTGATAGTAAATACTAAGCTGATTATAATATTTTATAAGTAACTTCCCAAAGACAGTTCTTAAAAAAGAGTATCAATGTCTTTTCGATTATGAATAAATATGTCTAAAATATCGAATCCCTAAATAATTCTTCTTTCTACTTGTTTAAATTTTACTTTAATAGATGAGAAGTACATTTTTAATCAAATCATCATACTTTAAAAGTTTATTTCACAAATTTATGAAATATTAATTAAAATAATCAAATTACAACCATATGAATAGAAAAAAGATTTTACCTCTTAAAACTTAACTAGAATTAGAAACAATATAGGAATTATTTAGAAAATTTTGGTGTTTCATTGAATAATATTACATTAAAAAAACAACTAAAAATGTGTCTTTTGTAACTGCAACCATATTCATAACTGTCTTAGCAAATTGTGTTTACATTTATAGTTTCAACTGCCTTGATGAAATGTAAATATTAACGCATGAAATTAATTATTTAACAAATAAATTATATATATATATATATATATATATATGTATATGTATATATATATATATATATATATATATATATATATATATATATATATATATATATATATATATATATATATATATATATATATATATATATATATATATATATATATATATATATATCAGCATTTTTATTCAAATAACTTCTAAATAGGTAATTTTTTCCTTGAATAGAAATTAATTTTTAAAAGAGAGTTTTAATCTTTATAGTTTTCTCTTCATTTAGTTTACAGTTAAAAAAATTAAATGAATCAAATATATATAATTTGTTTGGATTTAATGTCTTACTTATTTTAACCATTCAGACATAGGAGCTACTGGCTGAAATTTCGACAATAATTTGTATATATTTTAAAGATATTAAAAATTATGAATATTTTAAAGGACTAATATATGTTTTTTTATAAACCACACAGTAGTATTTTTTAAAGATTGTTATATCATACAATTTTCCAAAATGTAATTTCCCCACGTATTATTGGACAGTTAGAGAAAAATTATTGAAATTTTGTTTCTTTCAAATTTTGGTTAAGAGTCAATGAATTTTAATTTAAATGTTCACTAGAATATCATAGGAATAAATCACATTTTTTGGCAAATGTCAAAGAGAAATCGATTAGGCAATAGAACATTCTAGATAACCATGCTCTAAAGAAATAAGTAATGGAAGCTTATTCGTAATTTCAATCTTAAAAGTTTTTTTTTTTTTTTTTTTTTTTGGAGATGCCATGCTATTAATTACTGACGCACTATTTTCAGTATAGGACACGTAAACCCTCAACTTTAACGGGTAAATAAAACAATGATAAATTAACATTCCTATTTTGACTCATCACATCTGCTCCAGTTCCCTCGAAAATAGTAAATGGAGCATACTTCTATTTTGTTCTTTCTGGAGATGTGTATCTATATTAGCATTCTTTCCAATGCTCAATATGATTTAAATTTCAAACGTCACCTGTTGATTCTACTGTTTCGTCACATGCTTATATAACATGACCTGCCTCTGTGTTATGAAATGCTTAGTGAGCTGTCGGAGCAGCAATAATGGAGTCGACAACATAACTGAAATATTCAGATTCTTATTTTAATCTTTCTAACTCACTTTCATACACTGTTATGATCTCATTTGTCTTCTTTTTAAGATATATAAGTGTTTATGTCATGCTGATAAATGTTTCTCAGAACTGTAATTTATTTAAATAAAAATATAATCATTTCTTTATATTTTTACAAAGTTAAATATTTAATAATAACAAACTACTTCTTAAATATTAACTTAAATAAGATTTATAAATAATGTTGTGTGTCAATAGTCAAAATATCAAATTTTGAGTTTTGGCACTATTATATGCACAATAAATGCACTATAATGTCATACAAATATACAATTTTACATCAAATACTGAACTGCTTATTTGCATTTTTTCTAGCATTGATAGAAGTATTTTTAAAGTAAATAGTATACAATTCATCTTTAAGGTTAAATATCATTTATATTAAAGTATAAACTACGGGAAATATAAGCTGTGTTATATATTATATATAGTACTAGTATGAATATAGTCATATTGTTTTCCAATATAATACTGAAAGCACTGAATTCATTCCTGTATTATACAGTAATTTTTTTGATTAATAAATGCGGGGTTAAAATTACAATATTTTATACTGCCTTAAACGGAATCGTATTATAAAGATAAAAACAGTTACAGCTCTTAAAATAATTATAATTCATAACTTATACAGTACACTTTTAGAGCTTATAGCAATAAAATATCAGAGAAATATTGTTTTTATGGATAAAGAATGTATAAAAAAGCTCAAACAAATAAGATATTTTCCTTTCTTATCACGTGGAGTCAAAATTATGCAAAATATATTAAGAGATCTATGGTGCTAAAACAACAATATCACATAAGCTTTACATATATTATCTTCGATATAAGTTGGCATTTTATTTATAAACAAAAAATAGATCAAATTTCCACCGATCGAATAGAAAATGTCGATGATATATAGCATTTAATTTACAGATCGATGAAAATAGTTAATAACTCTCTAATTTAATGGGGGAATTAGATTAGCTGAAAAATAACTATTAAAAGGACATATGCCCATGTATAATAAATAACTCTTTCTTTTTAAGAAAGTTATCTCTTATCCTTTTTTAAGAACGAATAACTCTTTCTTTTAAAGAAAGAGTTATTATACATGGGCTTACTAAGAAAGAGTTATCTATTACACAGAAAGAGTTTATAATAATTAACTCTTTCTTTTCTTCATGTAACTGATGAAAACAGCAGCAAAATTTAGTTTTAAATATATTTTAAATGTTGTAGGATAGCATTGCATATATGTGATTATGATTATATAATAATAAAATACATAATATTTGTATACATGATAGCATGAAATAAATAATTTTTTATTTCTGAAACATATATACTTTTATAACAATAGAAATGAATTTTAATAATGAAATCTATCTAAAATTTTGAGATTACAAATGCTTAATAATTCAAGAAAGAAAAATTAACACTATTTTTTGTAGCAAAAAAAAAAATTAAAATTCTTTCCAATAATGTTTTAGAAAATCTTGATTAGAGACTGATGAATATGTAATATCTCTTTACGAAGATCTTCATTTTAAAGTAATTTTTAAAATAACTGGCATAAAGAATTATTTCAGATAAATATATATCAACTTATTTTTGTGGTAAAATGGAAATTTCTTTAAAAAAAGCATAATTTCCTTTAAAACAACCCTTTAATATTTGAAGATTGAAGTTTTTAATGTGAATATATATGAAATTCAACAAAATAAATATTTAAAAAATTTCTTTAATTTTTTTTTCAATTTCGTTTTACATTTTAAAAGAATAATGCAAGAATTTCAATAAAAAATCGTCAACTATAATAATATCTTCAGTATGTTCAGTATGTAGTATTACAGAAATCATATATATATATATAATATATATATTTCAATGAGAGGATTAAATTTACAAATATATAACCTTAAAAATAAAAATAAATATCATTATTCGAATAATGTAAATGTTGGTACTTACATGAACGTCTGTTTTCTTATTTTCATTTCAGTCCAATCCAGAAATTCATTTAGTATCCAAAGAATCACAATTTTAAAACTCTCAAATAGTTTTACTAAATTATTCCCTATCATCATATTGAATTCGTAGTTATAATAATAAAAAAAACACTTGTTTCAAACTTAATGTAACATGTTATGTATCATTTTGCAATATTCATCTCTGATATATCGCTTAAAAATATAATTTATAACAAAAATATTTTTCAAAATAATAATCATGACACATATATAAGTTGATTATCTTTAAATATTGAGATTGCAAACTGGCAATGTTTGTTAAAATTTATGAATTGAAATCTTAATATGAAATCCATGACAGACACTTTAATAATAAACGATACGTTTATAACAACGGCATGAATACCAAAGAAATAATACAATTTGCTATCGTTTCCTCGTGAAATGTATCTAAAAATATAATAAGATAGACAAAAAGACTATAGAGTTAAAATAAGCTGTGTGTCACCAAATAAACTGAGCTTTTAGTGAGCAACCACAGTGGTTTGAAGTCAAGAAATAACTGGCTGGTGGAAATTCAAAAGCATTTATAAATTTATTAACCTTTTACTTTCACTTTAATATGAAAAACAGTTCAATGTTAACACAAGTAATTCACTTCTTAAATTGATACTTATGAACACGACCTCTGGTGTGGAAAATTAAAATAACTCAAAAGCTATTCAAGTAGTTTCACTTTGGCTTATACTTCACAAACAAATTTCCTATCAGTTTTGCATTTTGTGAAATGTAATTTATTTTTGACAAATGTAAAATACTTATGTTAAGAGAAGGAAAACATATTATTTTAATTAAAGCGATAAAAAATATTTAAAATTACAGTAAAATGTGCACTTAGACAAAAATTAGGCATATTTAATCTGATTTTCATGATTTTTATGAACGATACTGATTTATTTTTTAGTAAATTGCAATTGCTCTCTGTTGCTTTTCAAAATAATTATTCCAATATTTACACTTTAATTGAATAATATTAATTTTATAATATATATAAATATAATTTCATTAAAAATGTTTAATACATTTTATAAATATTTAATGAAAATTAATTACTGAAAAAATATAATAATATAATTCTCAATGTGCAACAAACTATCTGCTAATAATTTTATACATTTTGGTACTACTTAAGAAATATTTTATGTTGAAAATTATTTTGTTTGTATTATTTTACGCATAAAATAATTTATTATTTTGCTATTTAATTTCATTTATGCTCTTATTATTCAATTTAAATATAAATATCTCAATAAAAATGCACCATAACCATATACTGAATTTGATACATTACCTTTTATGTTTAAACGCATTATGCAACTGTATGAATTCAGTTAGCATGCATTATACAATGAACATTTTTCTGATAATGACAGGAAATAAATTTATTTAATTTAATTCATCAAAGTATTTAAAAGAGGACTTCTTCATATATAGAGAAATCCTTGAGTTTTTGCGTTATCTCCCCGTATTCAAGTTTTTTGAGACACGAGAGAAATTCTCGCAAGTTGCAATATCTTTCGTGGGCAAAAAATATAATGTAATACCAACAAATCAATTTGAAATATGGTACGTCATTCTATAATCAAACTATCATTACTCAGAATAATAGGTGATATTTCTTGGATTAATGAAACATTTCTATGTATCTCCTATTTTATATTTATTCATTTTTAACTGTACTTATTCAATAAATATTCAAATTTAACAGCTACATTCACCGTATATGCACCTGAATTTGAAAATAATATAATATTTATATACCCTTTTCTTCAAGGGGTAAAAGCAATGATTGTAGTGTCTGTAGTCCTTAAAACGAAAAAGTAATATATTTACAGACATGACAGAAGTCAAAAATATTCATTTATGATAAATTTAAAATGATGAATATCAAAATCTTGATCGAAAAAGTAGTGTTTATTTTAGAACCTTTGCGAAGTTACAATTATTGCCGTGTCTAGTTGCTTGATTGACACAAAAAATTTAATTCTATTAAAAGTGGTAATTGTTACAATCAACATTGGTAATGGGGGAGCTGATTGTGGCTTAGTAATTGGATCATGTTCGTCGATGAAACTAGTACTATGCTAAAAATGGAAGATGGATGTATTTTATTTTGGAAGACACACCAGTTATTTGGATCCTTGGTAATTTTACTGGTTTTTTCTCATGCGACCCGTGAATATGACCTTTGATGTACATCCTCAGAAGGCAAATTGTTGGATACTATTGAAAATCTTACGGGAGTTTTCACATGTTAGATTAAACATAGTCATGATTTATATATATTGGTAATTGGAAAAACATTATTTTTTCACAATAAATCCTTATTTCTCACGTTCTTCGGATACAAATAAATTAACACTTACTTCTTAAACTTATGCCACGTTAATTACCACAAATTAAAAACATTTTTCTTGAGAAATAAATCTAAAAAAAAAAGGAATTTGGGAATTCTAAGACTTTCAGTATTTCCTTGTGAATTATCCTAAACCTCTTTTACAATCAAACACTATCATTTTACAATTAGGTAAGATATGTTATAAGAATAAGTTTCAATGATATGATAATCATGGGTCTTATTTATTTTCTTTCAAACTTCTCAAAAATCCAATTATACTGCAATTATTGTGATTTTAATTTATTAATCAATATTCCAAAAAAAATTATTGACGTATACTTAAAATACAATATAATGAATACAATCTATTTAAAATACAATATATTTATTGACATATACTTAAAATTATAAATCATAAAATGTGAACTGTAAATTTTAGAATAAAGAAAAATAAGATGAATGTAAAGCGTAAGAACTTCGAATTTAATTTTACGTAATCGAGATAATTATGAACTCGACATCAACTAATTTTCTTTAGAGATTAATTTCAGATTAATATCACTTGCTTTAGACACTTTTATTTTTCTCCCTCAATATATGACTTGTCTTCCTAAACTGACTAAGAATGCCTAAATTTAGATTGAATTAACAGAGACCTTATAATTAATACCAAAACTATTTGATTCGAATATAGTGCACCAAAAACTGCATTAATCTGAAAATCAGGAATTAAACACTGATAACCAACTTATACACCTGTTTTTCTATTTTATTGGTACTCACTCCCATCGTAAAGGTTAAAAAACAGTTACGATTTATTTCATTAAATTTCGATTTCAACAAACAAGGTATTTAAATAAATTCTCGTTTATTTAACAACATGTTAACAAGTGAAATATAATGATTTTCATTTATTGTGCTAATTAATCCAATGTTTACTGATTCCTATTCAAATTAATGGCTAATTTTATATTTTATCGCCGAATAGGGGTTATGATACTTCATTTCATAACCTCCGTCGCTTTGTAAATATATTTATCCAGTTTCAATTAGAACTTTGTATCATATAAACTAGTTATTTCAATTTATTGAATGTTATATCAAAATACATCGGAAATAAATGATAAAAACTAGCTACATACTCACTCTTATTTTACCGTACTTGAATCATTATTCTTATAAAGTAAACTATAATTATGTATCATAATATTGTTGATGATCCCTTCTATTCGATTAATACGTTTTCACGTATTTTCTCCAACTGTGTTTTGATATAGTTTATCCAAATCAATTTCTAGTCCATTTTTATAATATCTTAATTTAAATATAGTGATACCACGGCAACACCGATTCAATTAAAATTCAATGCAATGTTATGTCCTGTTTCTTTTTTATTTCCGCCATCATCTAGAAATATTTTAAACGTTAAAGTATTTTAACTGGGTATTTTCAAGCATGACTATTTTTTCGTTTTTAGATATAATTACTATTGTTCGATAAGTGGCTGGGGCAATTTAAATACGTCGTGAACAAATGCCTTCCAAGAGAAATAATACCCCTGCTGGGCAAGTCAAGCATTGGGGATCTTCTGCTTGGTACCACTTCTAATATTTAAAGATCCTGAGCTGACTGTTTAAAACTTTTTGGTAGAGCCCAAAACTCGGTTAGGTACAGGGGAATACGCTAGAGCAACAACAACTGTTAATTGCTAATTTTATAGCTATTTGCTATGAGCAACACATCTCTGACTCTGAAAAGAACAGAAAATTAAACATAATTAATTTCACTCACTATTTGTCGAATGGTAACTGTTTTCTTACTGTGAAATTTCTTTTACAAGTTACTTTCTTGTCATGGAATTTTTTTTATTGGAGGATCCTGAAATTTACTTAAATATAAAAATTTTGAGAAAATTTCACTTTAAATAAACTCATGTTAGTATAAATTATTCTGAACAAATTAATAAATTTATCTATGTTTCCAACTGTTTATTTTTGAAAAACGAAGACACTAAATTTATGAAAAGGCTTGCCAAAGTCAATTAACCATGCAATTTTAGGGCATGGTCAAGGGATGAGATTCACAACTAAATTTTTCTTCGAAAACTTGCACATCAAACCAAAAGCTAATGAAGGTACATTACATTTTACATAGGAATCAACGTGTACATCCTCTTAATACGATAGTTTTCGGTGTCCTATCTTTTGCATATAAGAATGGCGTTTCCTTCTATTTCTCTAGAATCTTCAAAATTAATCAAGCATAATCTACTCAACATATATAATAATACAATCAAACAAAAAAAAGAATCCATAGGTAGTAAAAATATTAAAGAAAAATAAATTTTCTAAAACTTGTTTAGAGTTTTTTTGATTTAATAAAAAATTCTACTAAAAAGTATAGGGAAAGAAAATCTACAGTTTTATGGAATATAATGAATTAATGGCAGTAAATTTGAATAAAAAATATTAACACACACTGGACATTATGGGAAATATAATAAGTGATGATAAAATAAAGTATTTTTTCCACTATTTATGAAAATTTTGAACTTTTAAATTAGTGATTAATGCACTGTATTATAAATGTTTACGAATATTTTAACAGACTATCATAAAAATTTGACAAAATTGGTAAAATAAAATATTTTTATTTATACTAAATTATTTGCTGCTATAACCCTTCAATAAAAATGTAAATTTTAATAGGTTTTTAAGAAATATAACGTAAAAGGTAATGAAAATTAAATTATAAAAAATATTACCCTCCACCCACCTATTCAAACATACACAACACACACACATACACACACACACACACACATATATATATATATATACACACACACACATATATATATATACACACACACATATATATATATATACACACACACACACACATATATATATATATATATATATATATATATGTGTGTGTGTGTGTGTGTGTTGTGTATGTTTGAATAGGTGTATATATATATATACATGTATGTATGCATGCGTGTATGTATGAATGTATTCATTTAAAATTTACCTAGTTGTAATTAAATATATAATGGAATATTCCTTATCAAAAAAAAAAAAACCTTCAAGAGTCTTCAAGGAAATCTTTGATAGTTTAGATTTATTTTTAAATATCTAAATGCATTATTTGTCATTTCAATGGAATATATAGATCTTATATGATTTGGTCAAATAATCCTGATTTAAATCTGCAATTTTATGTTGCGCTAATTAAAGAGTTTAAGTTAGGAGTATGCTGGTACAAATATCTTGATGACGCAAAAAATGATTGCACATTTAACAACATTAATGGTTAACAATATTCAATTTTTTTCAATAATTCAAGGAAAATTTTAGTAGGGTGCTGAATACAATTATAAAAAATTGATTTGGTAAATAAAATTATTAGTAAGAATACAGAGTTATTTAAATTTCAAAAGAAAATAATGATTTCTAAATAATTTACTGATAAAAATCTTATCACTTTCCGAATCGGGACGTAAGAGAAGGTTACAATATAAACAGGAACTAAACTGTATTTTTACAATTCTTTTAGATAAAGAATAAAAAAACTGATCAGTTAAGAATTGCTTTAAGTTTATTTATTAATTTCTGTAGTATTTAATGGTTTAAAGAAAATATTTTGTAATATTTATGCCAGCGAAAAGGTTTGGCTTTAAAGACTAATGATCAGTTTCATTTGAGAGTGAGATTACATTAATATTTATCAACTTAAATACATCATGTATAGATATTTCTCGAGTAAACTTCAAATTAAATTATGATTTCTAAAAGCTGACAGTTACTCAGTTGGTGTATATAATCGTATATTTCTGAAACGTACAATAAAATCTTAAAAAACAATTTTAGAAAACATTAAGGGAGATTTACTACTCACTGTTCACTTTTTACACTAAATGCTGATTCAACAAGATTCCTCACTTTTAAGAAGATTACAATTCAATCCCTATTTGATAAATATATATCCCTATTTGATATAAATATCCCTATTTGTGATAAGAATCGAACTATTGATGCATTAATGGAGAAGTTAAGAGTATTGAAGATTCAACTACCAGTTCGGTGCATTTCTAAAGGAAAATTGTAAACTTTAAAATTAATCGATGATTATATTTTATGTAGCTAATATTATCTCATAAAAAAGATAAAAAATTTTAAGTTTATTTGAATTTTATTTATGTTTTTGTTGGAATTATTTTAACTTTGTGTTTGAAATTTAAGCATTTATGTCACATGAAATCAACATAAATGTATAAACTACAAATGTACTTCTTTTTAAAAATCATGTTACATGAAATATACATAAATTTCAACTAGCTGTAATCATAATGCAGAATAAAATGCCATCTGGAGGTATTAGTTGAAACTAACCAAAATCTATATCACCAACCTATCAATTATCATTGTGTTAAATTATTACGTATATATTAATAAATACGAAAAATGAGTTTCGGAAATAAACTCACAGCCACATTTTTGTCGAATAAACATTTTTAACAAAAGTCATTAACTGGATAATTAAAAAAAAATTAAAAATTTAAACCAAAATGTGGAAAATTTCCATTTATTAAATTTTCAAATGTGAAAAGATTCTAATTATGTATAAAAGCTCAACTCAAATACAGTTGGAGTAGAATTATAAAACATTCTGGGAGTAATTTTAGAAACCAGTTGATCTCCATGACAAAACGTAACCAAATAACAATTAGAAATCAAGTTTGATCTCCTTTTAACCAATAGGAAATGTGTAGAAATGTTAATTTCAAAAACACTCCAGTAACAACATTTTTTGATAAACATTTTATCCAAGAGACATTAACTTAACGACAAAAGGAATGTTGATTTTAAACCAGAATGTATAGAGTTTCCTTCGAATATTATTAAACTAGAATGTATACAATTCATTTTAAATGCCATGAAACCTATTTAGTATACTATTTGCAATTCCTGATGTTAATTCCTAATGAGCATTCCGTGGACGATAAAGTAAATTAATCAAATTCTATCAATAAGCTAACAAAGCTCGATTTTACAATGAAATTGGAATTCGTACATACTAATGAATTCATACATACTAGAAAAGAAAATTAGATTTAAAAATATATCCGCAACAATTTTATCAATAAATATTTCACTTTAATGTTATTAATAGTACGACAAAATGTATAACCACTAAAACAAAAATGGATGAATTTTCTTTTGAATGCCAAACACAATACAATATTCCTAGTATTTCGAATATAATTATACGAAGTATTTTTGGGATAACTATTAAGATTAGACGAATTCTACATCAACAAGCCATCTAATAGTAACTAGGAATAAAATTCTAAATCCTATTATTAACCAATAGAAAATGGAAAAGTTAGTTTCTGGTATGCAACTGGCAATAATTTAATTGGTTAATAATTCAATTTTATATTCAAAAATCCTTCTATAAAAGGATACTAAAATGAAACCAAAATATATGGAACTTCCTTGAAATTTAATGAAAATTTTCAATTTAAAATTTGAAAAATAAATCTGAAAATTATTTATTTTTTGTAATTTTTTGAGAACTTTTTTGGTGACAGTCACTGAAACAAATAAAGATACATGCTGACTTGCACTCATATCATCATCGAAAATAAAATTTGAATTCAATGTAGCTCACAGAATAATAATTGTCAGCATCTAAAATGCATCGTCAACAATGATTTTATTGAACGATTTAAAATTAATAGTCACTTACTGAACGAGAAAATTTCACTAAAACAAAGTGCGTGAAATTTCCTACAACGTTTTGGCTGTTGAAAATGCAGTTTAATGATTTAGTGCATAAGTTCAGAAAAATAAATTATTTATTTTTCAATATCATAAATTGAAAAATAAATAGTATCATAAATTGCAAGAAGCAGCTGTAATTTTAACTTATTTCATGCAAAAAGCAAAGAATGTTAGATTTTCAAAAGTAGGGAATTTATTGGAAAATATGAAAAAATGGTAGATTTATTACTAGCATAATGATAATCGAAGACATTAAAATTATTATTAAATATATATAAAAAATTTATATATTAACACAACACATGACTTTATCTTTTTCATTAATTTCTCCCGTTCCAACTGAGGGAATTCGATGATGTCATTGAACTTAAACAAGAAATATATCTTATGAAGTTCAGAATATAATTTTTCTTTTATTAATATTAATATTATTACTTTTCTTTTATTAATATTAATTTTTCTTTTATTAATTAAATCTGTATAATATAATTTTCGTTTTTATAGTATCATTATCTTTTTATAAACGCATTACACAGTAATAATATATATCAATAAATATTTTTATGATTTAATAATAATTCGATCAAAAAAAAAATTATGTGGAATTTTGGTTATGTATATAAATATATTTTTCTAAAATGTCTGCTTTTGAAAGAGAAACACATAGAAAATATTTGGAGAAACACTAGTTTTGAACAAAAGTATCCGCAGATCCAACAAGTAATTAAAAAAATAATTAAATTCAATTTCTATCGATAATCTCTGTTTGAAAATAAAAGAGCAATTGATGGAAAATACTATATGTAAGAAAATGATAATTACTTTAATTATTTTTTTTTCTAATTACATTTCATATTTATTTAAGGTAAAATAATTTGAAATTTATTTCTTTATTATAAATTAATTAATTAAAAAAGCTCAATATAAAATTTTAATATGATATTAAGTATCATTATTATTGTCATTTTTAACTTTTTAATCTGTGTAATATTAGTTTGTTAAGAAATCAAATAAAGAAAAAAAAGTACAAAGGTTATAAATATAATCGTCAAAATAATCTAAAATTAAAATCTTAACTACAAATTTTCAAATATGTCGTTATGTCGTTTTTGTTACATACTCTTTTAAATATATATTTGCTGCTCTTTTGTTAACATAAACATATACAAACTTTGTTATAATAACTAAATTCATAAAATTCATAAATAATTATTAACTTGATTTCATAATTTTCTATAAACAAGGCTTAACCTCTTCTAATTCTAAAATTTACTATCATTCCTTAGAAGTATGTATTTTTTATTAATTTATTTTTTAATATCTAACAGTCCGTTAATTTTTCTGTAAAGTTACTTACAAGATAAAAATTATTTATGAACAATAAATAACACATGAACAATATATCAAAAGAATAGTTTATTAATTTTTAAAATAATGGATTTATTGTAAAAATAAATAATGAATAAAAAGCAAATATGTGATTTTGCTTTATTAAATACCTGAAGTCTCGCTCAAAATCAAAACATATTATTTAAAGTAGTTAGTTCCGGTATTCCACCTGATTTCATTTCCGTTCACATTTTGATATTCCATTTTAAAACAGGATTCTACAGAAAAAGGTATTGAAAATGAATCATTTGCCAACAAAGACCCACCGAATACATGCGATATACGTGCTCGTTAAATCTGTGGAATCCAAAGTCCTGCGGTCGGTCGTTGAGCAGTTACCATGGGTGCAATGGTCTGAAGAAAATTTCCTCCCCCTTCAGATCAATTCTTACGTAACAGTAAATACGAAAGCAAATTTTATTTTATTTTATTATTAAAATTCTTGATTTATTTTATTTTATTATTAATATTCTTGATTTATTTTATTTTATTATTAATATTCTTGATTTATTTTATTTTATTATTAATATTCTTCTAACATGAATTCGTTTTTAGTTCGATACGTTTTCCTTACTGAAGCATTCTAAATTATTAAATATGACTTTAAATTCTTTTTTAACTTTCAATGGATGAAACTCGTGAATATGAATAAGAACAAGTTGTAAAAACAAAAGTTAAAACACTAGCATCAATTACTTCGAAAAATTCCAGAAATAACCGAAGGTTACCACCCATTTGTCAAAAATGTGTTTTCGTTTCCCAATGCCTAGAAGCATCAGTATCTGATTGACATCTCTGTAGGATCATAAGAGATATTTCTCCAACAACTCATTTTTGTCACGTAGAAGGCAGGCAATCTCAGTGAAACAGCGAGAATCAGGCTTAACAACGATAATCATGTTTAATAAGCAGCTAAAAATCAGCCATTACCTCGCTTCTTTGGGTTATCAGGTTCATTCGAAAAATTCCAGAAATAACCGAAGGTTACCACCCATTTGTCAAAATTGTGTTTTCGTTTCCCAATGCCTAGAAGCATCAGTATCTGATTGACATCTCTATAGAAACACAGGAGATGTTTCTCCAACAACTCTCTGATTTTTTTTCATTTAGAAGGCAGGCAATCTCAGTGAAACAGCGATAATCATGCCACAAGACAATTAAGTTTAATAAGCAGCTAAAAATCAGTCATTACCTCGCTTCTTTGGTTTATCAGGTTCATTCGAAAAATTCCAGAAATAACCGAAGGTTACCACCCATTTTTCAAAAATGTTTTTTCGTTTCCCAATGCCTAGAAGCATCAGAGCCTGATTGACATCTCTGTAGGATCATAAGAGATATTTCTCCAACAACTCATTTTTGTCACGTAGAAGGCAGGCAATCTCAGTAAAACAGCGACAATCAGGCTTAACAACGATAATCATGTTTAATAAGCAGCTAAAAATCATCTTTTACCTCCCTTCTTTGGTTTATCAGGTTTATCTGAAGAGCAATTGTTTTTACATTTGGTTTCCAACTTACATAAAAACCATCATTCAAAAACTCAAATTATGGTAAGTCAACTACATAAGCAGTTTAGATGTGTATAAAGGGATTTCTCGTTTTGTACCGATATCAGCACAGTACTGCTTCTTCTCAAGAAAATCTGTTTGATGTTAATCAAGCATATTTCAATGATTAGATACCTAGTGGGAAACATGTTTTTTCTGAAACTTCAATTCTTCAACACTTTGTCGCATTGAAAATTTAGTCCCAGATTTTGAATGAGCCAACGAATTCGCATAACGAGGCTGTAGTTTGTCGCTAATGCTTAATCGAGATGAACTAAAAAAAAGGCAATTTATATGCATCCAACATGTAAAAGTAGTTGAATCAGATGCATCAAAGTGATTTATAATTTTCAAGTTTCCTGATACCATTAAGACAAAATTAATTAATTTGATTACGAGTTTCATCACTTTACTATAAACGTTTTCTAAATTTCAAACAGTTTAGTAAGTTAATTAAACCTATTTTTCTAAAAATGATAATTTTATTGCATGCAAACAAGTGAAGTCATTTTGATTCAAACTTAAAAAAAGAAGGGCATATTCCTTCCGACTAATTCGTTTTTTTTTTTAATCATTGCTTTTGAATACATAAATTTTAATTAGAATATAATCTATAAATTCCTAAGCCATTTTCGTAATCAAATTATTATCATTTGTTCTGTGCTATATATATTTTTTAAAGAAAATTCTCTACGAAGAATATGAGGCAGCAGAAGTTGTTGCCTGTTTTGGAAAGACATTGAACTTCAAAGTGAATTAATGACCCCCCTCTTCATTTGAATAATTTTTAGCTGAGAGTTTTCAAGAACAATACTGTAATGAAATGAATGATGGCTAATTTCATTCATTATTGTTACGCAAGTTAAATCAAATGTTGCAATTGTCTACGAAGATTCTCACAATAAAATGTTTGCGATAAGAATTTCGATGCGTCATAGCATTATTCCATTCCTATGCATTTTACTTAATTGATTAACTAGAAAATATATTTTCAGTGTAAGTTATTGCAAAGATTGCAGTAATTTTCATTAGGAATCCCTCGGGATGGTATTAATTTATATTTAGTATAATTCATAAAATGTAGTTAGTTTTCAGTTTTTAGACATTTCTTATATTAAAATCATATGTTACTGTAAAAATGAAAATCTTTTGTTTCTATTTTTTTGCTTCAAAAGTGCTTGAATAAAATATAAAAATATTTAATAAATAATAAATGAAATATTATAATAAATGAAAACGTCAACTCGTATTTTATACAATAATTTATTTTCAATGAATGCAAAATGCTCAAAATTAAATATTTTTACAACAAATTTTCAAAGAAAAGGAAAAATTAAATCGATAACGCCTTGTCATCTTTCCTTTTGATATTTTATAAAGTGGTGTTGCGAAAAAGAAACTATTAGAATTTTAGCTATTGCAAATTCTTTAACAATGTTATTTATTTTTTTTATTATTAATATATTATTTAACTATATTAACTTTAACTATAACTAATAATTAATATGAATTAGAATTCATATTAATTACTACTGAATAGAATAATCAAGCTGTATACAAATAATATTCATTTCTTATTAACAATATCTTCTAAATTAAGAGTCATTGTTTTCTTGGTACACACATATATTTGTTCAGCAAATTCAAGTTTGTTTCAAGGAATTTTTTAATTTAAAAGAGAAATTGAATCTTTAAATTTTTTCTCTTTTTTTATATTACGACCTTTTAATGAATCATTACAACCACAATTGCTTGCAACTGATACTGTGAGAAGATACTGATACTTCAGACAGAAGGAATTAGCCGTCTATTTTGAGTATTACTCATGAAATTTGAGTGCTTACCTATATATATATACATATATATATATATATATATATATATATATATATATATATATATATATATATATATATATATATATATATATATATATATATATATATGTATATATATATATATATATATATATATATATATATATATATATATATATATAAGTTAAACAAATATAACTCTTTTTGTTAATTTGTGGAATTTCCACATATTTTTCATTATATTTTTCTTTTTTAATTCCTTAATTTCTTTTAACTATTACTTTGATTCTTAAAAATCTTTTTAAAGTTTCTAAATATTTATTCTTCTTGAGCTTTTCGTGAGCATTTTTAAATATTTCAACAACTTCAATAAGGCAAAAGCATTGATTTTGTTTCAACATTATTTCTTTGTCTAATTACTTTTTGGCGTCAATGGTATTTTAAGATTACCGACTACTTCTTTTTTGTTTTGGATGTTTTTATTCTATTGTCTTAAATATCTTATTACATATTCTAAATAAAACATTGTACTCATTTGTTAAAACATCGTTTCTTTGATTCGTTAGTTTGCGTTTAAAATTGCCAGAAGCTTTTCATTGCCTTTCAGATTTTCGTAATTATGTTAAATATTTCATAATTAAGAAACAGATAAACATTGAATCGTTCAAACAATAAATCTATAATTAATTAGTTAATTTTGCTTTAAAATTGCTTGATACATACAGATATATATATATATATATATATATATATATATATATATATATATATATATATATATATATATATATATATATTTATATATATATATATATATATAACAAATAAAAATTATGTTTAAACGAAATATGTTTATGTATTGTTTAAAGTTATGAAATATTAAATGTGATTGTATAAAAACCTGATTGGCAATAATATATATATATATAGATAGATAGATAGATCCGAGGTTCAATTTTCGGGATTAGCAAGATTCATTCAACCTTTCATCACTTCAGTGGGTCAATAAAACTGAATACCAAGCATGCTTGGGAACTAAACAAGGGGAATTTCGCGTTAGGCTGACCACCTAACTGGAACATATGCTTTGGCTTCGTACTTAAGGGCACTAGGTCATGGAAATAGATATAGGCATTGCAGGCCTTGGCCCCACATAAGGGTACCGCTACTGATTTTTGAATACTAACAAATAACCATTAATTCGTTCAAATATTTTTTGATTAGTTAATTTTGTTTAAAAATTGCTTGGTATATATTATTACCAACAAGTTTTCATGCGATAATACATCAGAACTTTAAATAAATATTAATTTCATTTAAGGATAATTTTTTATTAGTTAACTTCGGTTTAAAATTGCCAAATATTTCTTATTGACTTCAAATTCACACGTGATTATTTTGAATATTATATAATCCTAATAAGCATTAGTTTCGCAGAATCGTCATTTGTTTGATTTTTAATTTTGCTCTACGATTAGCATATATTTCTTTGATATTTCTTATTACCTTTTAGTTTTCATTGGATTATTTTGAATATTTCTTTACCTTAAATAAAGTAATATAATTAATTAATTTAAACATCATTTAATTCTTTAATTTTATTTTAAATTTGTCGGATATTTGTCGTTGTCTTTGTGT
This sequence comes from Latrodectus elegans, assembly GCA_030067965.1. NCBI lineage: Eukaryota > Metazoa > Arthropoda > Arachnida > Araneae > Theridiidae > Latrodectus > Latrodectus elegans. The sequence goes on from CM057812.1 coordinate 34,590,697, forward strand.
TTTTCACAATCATTTTAAACATAATTCTAAATAAGACATTGTCTCAGTTCATTTAAATACACTTGATGAAATTCATTTGTGTATTTATTATACTTAACATAAAAATCAGGAAAATGTTCTATTCAAAATTCATTTCTTGTCAGTTCATAAGAAATGTTTGCTCCATTCTTAGCACTATATTTCATCTCCCGTAGTGAGACGAATGTCATAATTAGTAAGCGCAACAGTAGTGAATGTTGCCACTTTTGACAGTAACAATATGCAATATTGGATGACGAATGTGATCATTATCATCTAGTATCAAAGCGCTGTATTTCATTGTAACAAGTACAGTAATATCATCTTACACATGCTTTGCGGTGAAGGATCAAGACTATAAACGAGTCATAAATACTTTTGTTCCTTACAATTTCGTTGTTTCTCTGTGAATGGATGAACAGACTTTGAAATACCACAAAATTCTGCAATAAATCAAATCAAAGTTGATTTTAAATGAATGATTTCACGCGAATCAGTTAAAATTAACGTAAATGTTAAATTTATTGTTGGAAATTTTTTCCGAAAAAAAGTATTGCTAGAATTCAGACTGTATTTGAAGTGTCTTTTATTAAAAAGAATAGTATGGAAATAATTAATACATATTTTTTAAAAAAATCTAATTCTTGCTTATTCTGATTGAAAATTTAACATCCTGTACGAGTATCAGAATTATTAACTTATGGAAAACAGCAAAGAAAGTAAATATCTTTATCAAAAATGACAAAGAAAAAAAATTTAAGATTACATTTTAAAAACTCATTAAAAATAAATTAAAATTTTTCTAAATAAAATTTTATAATTCTTCTATGAAATTTTAGAAAATTTATTTTTTATTGCTTTTTTTAAATTGTAATGTTTTTGCACTTTATAAAATATTATCTATATATTAATCTATTTACGGACATTAGCTTATTTATTATAAAATGACAAAAATATAATAAATGGTTTTCCTATTTTGAAAGTTAATTAATTTAATGTAATTTAATAACTTTTAGAATATTAAATTTAACTATTTAATTTACTGATAATGAATTTGCGGCATACTAAATAACTAACTAAATTTAAAGCTTATCTTTTTTGAATAAATAATCTATTACATAAAATTTTTTATAATCCAAAAATTTTACATGACTTTAACCAAAAAATGGATTTTTATTGATAGTAGAAAAATAAAATAATATGTAATAAACGCTCGTTTAATAAAATAAATAAAATTTTATAAAAAATTCAGTTTATATTCCCTTTCTATTTACAATTTAAATAAATAAAAAAATCCATTTTTTCCCATTATCCTCATTCCCCACTTGTGCGGAATTAGTTTTTATAGCAACCTTTTGATGTAGAAACATAACAAAGACTATCGCCATGGCAACGTGACGTCATTTACGTCTCTTCCTCTGTCTCTAAGAATAGGAGATGCAGGTTCTTCGGTCTCAAACGTTGACCAGGATCTCTTCTTGCTCGGAAGGTTTGGTAGTACTCCAGAATGAAAGAAGTAAATGCCGTAGGTTTCACTGAAGAGACACGAGAATATTTTCTTCCTTGTATGAGATATATTGGACTTTATCTGAATTTCAGTGAGTAGAAATAGGTTTATTACCACTTACAGCACTAGTTTACAGTTCTTTTCATTTTTGTATTACTGATAGTTATTCCCTAAGGTATTGAAAAATGACCAATTCATAAAAATTCCTTAGAAAGCAGTTTAATGAAAAACGTAATATGTTTAACTCATAAAATCATATAATTATTGAAGATTTATTTTTATTTCATTAGTAACTGTTGTCATTTATGCATAGTTATTATTTTAATTAATTATGTGAAATGTGTATGTATTTTGCTTGTAATATTTCTCAAAATTTAGACGATAGTCATAAAATCTTTCTGATAATTTTAATAAAAATCAATGTTATGATCTTTCTAATGAAAATTAATTATTGTAGTTTTTGATAAATGAGTATTTAAAAAAATGACAAAATTGTATCGAAATATGATATGAAAATTATATTTGGATAAATTTTATTTATGTTTGGATCTTGTAAATATATTTAATATACAATTACTTATTGTGATGTTAGAACGAAATTAAATTCTCGTCAATATTTACATTTAAAAAATATTTATATATACATAAAATTTTACCGAAAAAATATGCTGATTTCGTGTACCATAAAAGTTTATTTCATTGAAAATAACTGCACAATGTAAAATTGAATAATTAAAGGAAAATTCGTAAAATTGTATACTTTAGTCCATCAATTTTAATATTATATTTGTATTTATTAATATTTATTTTAATGTTCCATTAAAAAATTACATTATCAAAGAATGAAAGACGGAAGAATATATGAAATAAATATAAAATTAAATAATTTTATAATATTTTAAAAGTGTTTTTCTTTCAAAATTTTTTAAAGCTTTTTAGATTTAAAATATCTTTTGAATGAGTAATATTGGAGATTTTTTAAATTTATAAGAATCAAGTAAAAAAACTTTACATTTTGTTTTCTTAGTAACTAAGAGCTTTTCTAAACAAATTTGCAATAATTTAAATTTATTAAGCAACATTTTATACAGAAAAATGCAAATTTTTCTATTTTTATGCACATAAATCATTGATTTTTTACATAATATAAATGAAGAAACAAAGAAAATTTCCTTTTAAGCGTAACATTTTCATTTAAACTTGTATTATAATAAAAGTTAATTAAAAAATTAAAGCATGATATATTAATCGATCTTTAACAGTTATTTCCACATTCAGGTCGGGTATGTAATTTTATAATATAATACTTGAGTTATTCTTTTTTTTACAAATGAACTCTGTACTTAAAAAATTTTAATTATTATGTATACAACAGAATATAGTAAAACAATTAACCATATATTTAATTCAATAATTTAAGTAATACAATATCCTCAAGATAAATTAATAGGTAATATAAAACAATGTACATAAGATCAATGCATAAAAATATGTTTATTACAGATCTTGTTACACGATGATTCTATTGGAGTTGTATTTGGAATCTAATTTAATTAATCCTCTTCTATTTAAAATAGGAGGAAGTCGAAAATGTAACTAAGGAATAAAAAAATAACGCTATGTCATTACATGTGAACGGAAAAAGGAAGTAAAAAATGTATTAAAAGATATAATAACTGTTGCATTTTCCTTTTTAACATTTTTCGTAAACATGAAAGTCAATGCAACTCATGGCCACTCATGATTAAACAGCCAAGAAAAACTGCGTTTCACTTTTTAAGAAAAGTATAGACTATTAATTAAAAGAAGGATAAAAATTTTCATCAATTTATAAATACTATGCTAATATTTGGAAGCCATCAATAAATAAAATATCTAAATAAATTAGAATATCTTAATTACTTAAAGTGTATTTTTGCGCCTAAATAGTTTTAAATAAATATGTATACAAATAAAGGAATAAATTTTTAAATCTTTTAAAAACAAAATTAAGTTTTGAATTTTTCATAAAGAAATACTAATTGACATTAAATGGTTTGATGAAAAAATATATAATAATTTCAATTTATTTATTTCTAAAATGTTTTCATCTTCGAAACTATTACATTGACATCACGGGATTCAATAGTTTCTGCATTGCGGCATTGAATTTTAATGTAGTTTGTCTATTGATTGTCTGCAAGTGTCTATAAAAATTATGCAGAATATCTACCTATAAGTAAGTCCTTAGATCATTAAAATATACAATGTGACCAGTTCAATATCCTAAATAATCTTACAAATGCTACACTTTTAAAAATATCAAGTACAATTCCACTTAAGTGGATTGAATTTAAATTCATTTATTTCTGGAAGCTTAATCAATTTTAGGAAATTGAAATTGATTCCTAAAAATCATATCTGAAAGAACACAAATGTAATTAGAGAAGCAAGTTTTCTTTTATTCAATGAAATATCAAAATTATTTATTTCATATTGTAAACGAGTTAAGCAAATGTAACACGCACAGAATGCTGAAAAAAACGATAGATTTTCGTAATATTTTTGATTAAAACAAAAGTCAGTGATCTTTTCGATGGTAGAAATGCTAAAACTATTTCAGGCGTTTCTGTAAGTCCTTACTGACCCCAATCTTCTCAAAAAGTAGTAGTTTTTTTAAGCTAGTTCTTATAATTATGTCTTAAACGACAACATGAATTCTCACACGTTATTTCGATCAAACCAACTTAACTATTATTCCTATCGTATAAAGGTGGGTTTAATTTTTTTTCTCATTCTCATTTCACTTTTTGCAAAAGTAGAAATTAGACCAAAATTTTAAGAAAATTCCGAACCACTTCAATCCTCCACAATTGAGATAAGAGTTAAATTCATGAATGAATTGAACTGAAAGACAGGGTACTAAATATTCAATTATTAGTTCCGCTACTGTTATGATTGATTCGTAATCAAAACAAAAGATATTTCAACCATTATTGCCATTATAAATTCTTGGAAATTTTATTCCATGAACACAGATATAAATTCACTATTCCTCAGAGAAAGGTGCACAAATTTTAATCACATTTACCAGATTTTACATGAGGAACGTGTTATTGGAATGAAAGAAGGTGATTATTTCATCGTCGAATTGATCCACTTTTGGGAAAAAGCGATTCCATTATTAAACATTGGATGAAACAACCTTGATCAATCAGGGCACCAAAAGGATCTAAAAATAACGACAGTCCTGCAGACCAAGAATCATGAGAATGGCTCTTACATGCCCAGATTTAATATCAATTTCGCGTTGGAAGAGGATAAGAAGTTATTATCTTTCTAGTGCTAAATTGATGGTATAGTAACTAAAAGGACAATTAATAAGAGGATTAGATAAAAAAAAAAAGAACCAAGCTATGGGGACCTTTGTGTCCACTACTATTTATGATGGTTTATCGACTAACTCTTTTGCTGTAATGCCAGGCATGATAAACATGTACTGATGTCATAGACATGTCATTGATTTAAGACTTCTTTCGCAATTGTTCGTTGTACTCTAACATCATTGCAGTACTTCAACAAAATTCTGAAATTAGCTTTTTTACTCTTCATATCTCAAGATCTAGGACTAATTTTTCCATACGAGATAATGCACATCACAATAGGGCATGATTATTTAATGAATACGTCCATGTTTGCCCAACACTTCCATGGCCAGCAAGGTCACTTGCTATTCCCTCATTGAGAACGCATGGAGCATTTTGAGCAACAATATATATATATATATATATGTATATATATATATATATATATATATATATATATATATATATATATATATTGATTTTTATCCTATTCAGATAAGTACGTTTTGAGGCATTTCACATTTTTGGTCCTAGAAGTGAATGTATATATATATAAACAACCGTATTTATGCCGATATGATTATTAATTTTAGAATTAGAAAATTATGTTGTTGCTTAGAGAAATAAAAAGCTGAACACGTTTCATGTTTTTTTTTTCATTCTTACATATTTTTTATTTTGAACCTAAACACCGGTTTATCAATTATCATTTAGATTCCTCAAAAAAAGTCAATTACACAGAACATCAAAAAAGTCATGGGTTTTTTTAAACAACATATCAATATTTGATCGTCTAACTATTCTTAATAAATGTTTCTCGTTTTTATTATATATTGATTTGAGTGAGTAGATTTCATCTCGTTAATAATGCAGAGTTGAATTTTAAGATTCAATTTTTTTAAATTCTTTTTTGTAAAACATTATAACATCCTTTTAAAGAAATTCTAAAATACCAATGAATGTTGCCTTTTTAAATTCAAAACCTGTTATGGTCTTTCCTCATGCCGAGAGAGATAAAAAGTCGCTGCTAGAACCCAAATTGACTATTGATATAAATTGAGCAACTCAGAAGATAAAAAAGGCAATAAATGGCAAAGAAAACTGTAGGTCCTTATTCAAATCTTTACAAAGTGTTTTATTGATAAACGTGTGAAACACAAGACTGTGAAAAAGTCCTTGTTTTAAAATAAATTTAAATATAAACCGGAATGTGAGGATGTGGTTATAGAAATTAATTTATAAACATTACACTTTCTTTTAAAATGAATGTTAATTCGTTTACCTAACTTTTTTATAAATTACCTGTTCTTAACTATTTAGTTTTTATTAGATTCTCTGTACTTAATGTTTTTGTAATATTTTTGTTGGACAGTTACACACTTTCATCGACAAAATTGTGCACTAATAGAAATTAAGATCAGTTTTCGAAACTCTTACACGTTCTTTTTTACAACTCTTTATTTATGTATGATAATGAATGTCAAATATTCAGTAATAAGATAAATTATGAAGACAATTTGATAGTTTGTTAATAGACACTCAACATCCAGTAACTGTTGAAACACTTTTTAACATGCAAAATGCCTCATTATTTTATTGGGAAAAATTTTCCGAGATGTTTATCTTCACTCATTTTGACCCACTTCAGAAATTCAGAAAATTCCAAGCATTCAATCTGATAGAAAATGTAGCAACATCTATCTCCTATTGTTCAATAGTGATTAGGATCGAACCTGCAAACCTCTACCCTGAAGAATGCAGTTCAACAATTAGACTATGGCGAGCCTAACAATGACTAAATTGCATACTAATTTAAAACAAAACTAATTTGTGCGTGGTTATTATTATTATTTAAAATCTATTATATCAATTTGTAAAACATTTTGTGTGTTTAATGATAAAATCTGAAATTTGAACAGATTAAATCAAGTTGTCACTGCTAATATAAGTTATTAAAGTAAATATTTTTGAAATACACTACTGCCCATTAAAATTGCTACACCAGGAAGAAATGCAGATAACAAAATGATATTTATTGGACATCTGTAATAATAATAATAAGTGATTAAATTTTCAAAAAATTTGGAATAACAAGTGATTAAATTTTCAAAAAATTTGGCTGCGTAGATCCAGAGAAATCAGTACCCAGAACAACCACCTCTGGCAGTAATAACAGCAGTTATACTCCTGGGCATTGAGTCGAACAGAGATTGGATTGCATGTACAGGTATAGATGCCCATGCAGCTTCAGCACGATGCCACAGTTCATCAACCGTAGTGACTGGCGTTTGGTGACGAGCCAGTCGCTCGGCAACCATTGACCAGACGTTTTCTATTGGTGAAAGATCTGGAGAACGTGCTGGCCAGGGCAACAGCCGAACATGTTCCGTATCAAGGAAAGTCCGTACAATACCGGCAACATGCGGTCGGGCATTATCTTGCTGAAACGGAGGGTTTCGCAGGTCCCGAATAAAGGGTAGAGCCACGGGTCGTAACACATCATAAATGAAACGTGCATTTTAGAAAGCACCGTCAATGCGAACAAGAGGTGACCGAGATGTGTATCCAATGGCACCCCATACCATCACGCCAGGTTATGGGCCAGTATGACGATGACGAATGCACGCTGCCAGTGTGCGTTCACCATGATGCCGCGAAACACGGATGCGACCATCATGATGCTGTAC
>CM057812.1:34605752-34633252 GCA_030067965.1 Latrodectus elegans
TATTAATGTTAGTGGAAAGTTATTTTAAAAAGAGATGGAATTGAGTTTTGTATTTATTTTTTTTAATAATTGGAAATTATTTTTTAAATTTTTGTGTTGATAAATTACTTGTTTTATATTTAGAAACATAAAATACGCATAAATGTGTCCTTTACAAACTTTTAAAACTAAAATTTTAAAAATAATGATGAGACAATCATTTTTAATATAAATATTTAGATACTCTCTAGTTATGCTTCTTTCATCAACAAAAATAATTTATATTCTGTATTTTTTTATATTTTTAATATGTTTCAAATGTAGAAAATAATTATTCAGTATTTTAAATACAAGCTCAAAAACCAGAATTAATATCTCATTCTTTCAAGTAAAAAAAATAGTGCATTAAATTAGATATTTAATTATGTGTGAAAACGTGTTATGATAAAATTTAAGAAAATATAAGATGCTATGCGAAAAAAATGAAGATATCAGATTTCAAGGCCATATTTTTATCATATTTTCTAAAAAGTTTTAATATAATTATTTTTAATGTTGTGGTTTGCCTTCTTTATTTTAATAGACTTAATTTATCATCATCAAAAAACAAGTTTCAAGGTATTAATGAGATTGTCGTTTATTATATTTGTACATTATATTAATGAAATGATCAATTGTGCAGAAATTTTAATATTTATATATAATAATTATTTTTAATAATATTTTCGTTTTTATATAATTTATTTTAAGTTAATTTCATTATCATTATAAACTTATAATTTTAAGAAAAAATTTTAACACTAAATAAAATTTACTAACATAAAAAATTGTCCTTAAGCATATTTAAACTAGAGTAAAGAGCATTCATATTTTTTGTGGAATGATCAAAACTATTAAAGAATACTAAAGCTATTTTATAATAAGGTTAATATTTTTATTCGATTAAATAACGTTTTTCTCTAAAATTATCAATATTTTTTTAAACAAAAGCGGAAATTAAATGATTTCGCTTAATAGAAATATAAAAAATAAATACAGTTTAACTTTTTATTTAAATTAAGCTTGACGACTTAAACTTTTATAGTTGGTTTATAGTAAAATTAACGAGACTTTGCATTTGTTTTGATTGACAGAAGCGAGTGAAAGACTTCATGTGAATGAAAACAACCTCATCAGTGGAATCTAGGTGAAAGCCGACGTTCTCTTCGTCGCCAATTCACCTCAACCTTGGCATTAAATCCTCCTTCTTCAATGGGATAAATCACTATCGGGTGCTTCAATCTAACTTCCAATTTCAAGAAAAGCACAAACCGACTGATTAACGCAATTTTCGTCATGGGTCGCCGCCTGGAAAGTCCAGACAGAGGCTACAGCTGGGTGGTGGTCATCTGCTGCGCTTATGTCCACTTCGCCCTCTTCGGAATCTTCAGATCAGCTGGCGTCATGTACGTGGCCATGCTCCAGAGCTATGACGTCACCAGAGAAGAAGCTTCATGGCCGTTTGCCCTCGCAGCTGGAGTATTCCAAATTACAGGTGAGTTGAGCAATTATTCTAGGTAATGCCTTGGAAATTCGAGAATCATTTTTCAAGTTCAAGGCTATTCGAACATAAATGATGACACTGATTGTTTCAAACAATTGTTTTCTTTACCAGACTTGTTGTTTTCGATGATTTTCAAGCTTGGCTTGAGATTTATTTCCAGGAATTATCGGTGGAAACTTTTGTTTTTGATAAGAACTTGAAGTATGTTTCCTGTTTCCACAGTGAGAATTTGACATAAATTTCCGGTTTTGCTTAACAGCAAAGCCATATAAAAATTTTTTTTTTATAAATTTAACCGTAAGCAAATCGGTTTTCCCTAATTGAATATATTTCAGGGATGATAATATAATAATTTAAGTTTTAACATTAAATAATTTCATGGGAAAGTTATTGTCAAGGTTACACTGCGGAGAGAATGCTTTCCTTTCTTATGTTTCTTGAATAAACAAAAAAAAAAATTTAAACAAAGTATATTAAAATTTATTATGTTGCATATTGAAAGATTTTAGTTGGAATTGTTAATTATTTTAAACAGATATCTTCTAATGAAATATATTTATACATTGCTTATTAATTATCAAACTTAATCGCTAATAAGATTTTAATAATTAAGTGAATATTTCTCTTACTTAATTAATGTTAAATTCTAACGAAACCTTCCTTTAATAATTTAATATTTAAGCTTATTTTTCCAGTTGCTTTTATCATTATAATGACTGATAAATTTCAATCGCAGCAAAAGCTTGTATATGCTTAAAACATAAATTACATTTTTAGTATTCATCCATTAAAAGAAAAATTATAATTCAGTTTAAAATACACTGATTATAATCACGATTTTAAATTTTATAAAATGGAATTTTTCTTCGTTAACCAAAATACTATGTGATTTATTTTAGTTTACGATTTATAAATTTCAATTTAATCCAAATAAAGTGGTTCTTTAGAAATCGCGTAATCAGTCAGAAATAATATCGACGATACATAATTTAAAAAATATTTTTAATAATATAAAGTATATATTAAGTTATAAATATATATATATAAATATATATATATAAATATATATATATAAATATATATATATATATAAATATATATATATATATAAATATATATATATATATAAATATATATATATATAAATATATATATATATATAAATATATATATATATATAAATATATATATATATATATATATATATATAAATATATATATATAAATATATATATATATATATATATATATATATATATATATATATATATATATATATATATATATATATATATATAATGTTTACATTATATACTCTTAAGTAAAAAAGCTTATTACATAATGTAGGTTTTAAATCACAATTTATGATTTCATGAATTTCTCTTTTGTGTTAAAATAAATAGCCTTATTGTTATCTGAATAAAGCTCACAGCACTTTAATTCAACAGTCTGTGAGTTCAATTCCTATCTGGAGCAGAAATGTTTATGATTTGGAATCCACTTTAAGCTATAGGGTTCGGAATTTTGCAGTGTAAAATTACTGTAGAGTGACAAGTGAACGAGTGTTGTTTTTAATAAATTTTAATCATACATCTGATTTAGAAATTATATTGTAACTTGGCAAAATTATCTTTCATCAATAATTAAACTTTTTGGTAAAGAATATATCAATGTAAAAATTGAAGTTTAAGAGACTAAAATAAAATGCTTAAGAAAAATTAAAGATACATATTCCTTATAAAATTTGTTTCAATTTTTTAGTTATTCTAAATGTTTTATTTGGTTATGCTTGCATTCTGAAATAAAGAAAATTTTAGTAATAAAATTGAAAAAAAAATACTATATTTTCTAATGTAGTATTATCAGTCAAACTGCTTATTTCCATCTGAGAAATATTTAACAAAAAACTCATCTCAAAGATAATTCCAAGTATTTATGAAAGAAATGTGTCTAATGACATTTTCACTATGTATTTAGGTAATATATATATATATATTTCGCTATTATTCAGCTATTCACGGAAAATATTTCACAATTACTTTAATGGATCTACCGCAAAGCTTACAGGTTATAAAGAAAAACACAATTTAAATTCGTTTCTCCTTATAGTTTTAATGATAGTAAGAGAGCTTAACGTACGCTCTGTAAGATCTGAAATTTTAAACATCAAGATTTTTTCCTTATTATTTCTATTGAAACATTATATATATATATATATATATATATATATATATATATATATATATATAAAAATTTGATTTAATTATTTTGTCATTTAAATTTAATTAGTTCTGGTTTTAAAGCGTAATTTTATATATAATTACTGTTTATATATAGGAATTGTTTACACTCAAAATCAATATTTTTTTATTTCTGTTCATTTTTAAAAGAAACAAATTGCAAAATTGTTGAGTAATTTGTAGAATTTCTTTTCTGGTACACATTACGTTTTGTCAAATAATTCATATTTACTAATATTTTAAGCTGTCTGTATTATTTTCTATCTATATTATATTAATGTTTAATTATAATTGAATGCTAATGATAATAGATAATGAGGAATATAAAATATTGAAGATCTTGAGAAAGTATATGTTTATTGTTAGAGTTCAGTTTTATTGAAATTCTTTCTAATAACATAGTACTATAGCTCGTTCTTATTTCAACATTCTTTCTTGGCCTAAATTTGGATTTCTGAGATGGGAAAAGAATAGTTAGCATTATGGTTTTCGCTTCAATAATCCACAAGTACGATTCTTATTCCAGGCTTGGATATTTGTAGTAATTTTACATCTGCTTTAAACTGTTGTTCCTAACCTAATGAAACTTCATGTATAACCCGGTTTGTAACTGAAACATCATCTCTCCGAACTTCGATTGAACAATTCGTGGATTCGATTCCTGTCACGAGTGTAAAATTTCTGAGTGGTTTGGAGTCAACTTTAAACCGTATGTTCCAGTTCACTTATCTCACCTGTGCTAAAAAACGACCATTGAGCGGCCAAAACGAATTAAACCTAAATTTATATTTTTCAAGGTATTTCTCAAATGGTTTAGGAACGCTTTATATAAGAAAAAATATTTTGGTGTGTGTGTCTTTTGATGAAAAAAAACTACTATTTTGAATTGTAAGTGACCTTTTACTTAAATGAAATACAATACTGTGTTTCTTATTTAAGCTTCAATTTGGAGCTAAGCCATAATTGATTTTATTTTACATAAAACTTTAGTTCAAGATTTAATTTGCTTTACTAATTAAAAAAAAGTTTTATATAAATAAAATCTGCATTCTCTTTGCCAGCTGAATTTTCATGCAGGTCTAAATTGAGAAATGCATTACCAAATGAAAGAAAACTTATTTCAGGAATTTGATCTATGACTAACTTATCTAGATTTGTGGTTAACTTAAAATATAGGCTATGTTTAAGTTTAAAATTTTAATTATAAGATTTATAATCAAAGCATAATTACCACATTTATTTGGACTTAATGTTATATTTATTATTCCTCAATGCAATTGATTTAAATTATGTAACCGTCTGGAACTACGCTCGCGTTTCAAAAGAAAAGCTTGCTCTCCCTCTGCATTTCATCATCTCGCTAACCATCTCTGCATAACAAGACAAAAGTATGTAGGACATTGGCTCCTTCCTTTTACAATCCTACAAAGTAATAAAAAAAAATTTACTTTCCAATTTTTAAAAACTTTTTTTTTCCCCAAAAGCAAACGCGTTTACCCTTTTTCGAATGTGGGTGAAAAGTGTCTAACGTGCGATATGCAATAATTTAGTAACTAGAGCCAATTTTGAAGTATTTTACATCACATTCTGTTTGTTTTTAGCTAATGCATACGAAACAGCATTTTGAAACGTTCAATAAAAAGCAAACCTCTTAGAAACAAATATCATTAAAAAACTATCGTATTTTTTCTAAATTGGGTGTTTTATTAGTAAGCTATGTCTACATGTCCAATAGGAGCTACAACCAACGAAATCTTATGAGTTGTGTTTTCCAGAAATTAGCATTCATTCCTCTGTGACAATTGAATACTGGGCACCATCTAAAAAGTTTTTCTTTTTGATAATTATTTATTAAGTAAATGCTTAAGAAGCATCTGCAGCAGTTTTTAGTTAGAACATACATTATGAAGTATATAATAATTTGTATTTGGATTCCTAGTACCCGAGTAGTAAGACTTGTGTTCTTCCAAAAAATGGATTTAAATAAAAAAGAAAAGAGAGAGAGTGATTCTTTAAATGAAGCTTTCATTGTTAAGTAACGGCGAGTGTCATATCACTGATTTCTATTTTTATATCTGTAGGGAATAAAATGAGTTTTGCAGATGGAGGATAACTGCTGTGATTTTTAAACTTATATCATGTGGATTCAATTCCCACATCAGCCTAAATGTTTGTAGTGATTTGTAACCACTGTAAAATATCCGTCCATTTCAAACAATCCTCAGTAGCAAAAAGTGAATATAGAGTGACCAATTATCCTGTAATTTTGATGAGTGCTTTTAAGGATTTTCTATATTTTTTTCTTGTTGCCTTAGATTACTGCCTAATGTCAGTGAAAGAAAATTTCTCCCGTTGTGAGTGTTAAAAAAAGTCTTAAGACAGTTTTCAATCTTTAAGCTCTCTCTCTCTCTCTCTCTCTCTATCCATTTTACACAAGCTCAAAAGTAAAATAATCTATATCCTAAACTGCCATTATCATTTGATTCATGTAAATACCAAAATCTTTCTACATTTTTAAAATGAAGGAAATAACAAAAACTACAATTTTTTTAGATGAGTTACTATTAGCTATTATTAGCGTAGAAAGACTACTACTGAAAATCTATTTCTTGCTTTCTTCAAATTCCTTTATTCTTAAATAATTATATACGCACTGAACACACTCATAAATATAATCCTCACACTCACATAGACCAAAAAGACATTTATGGACGGATATACCGTTCCTTTGCTTTTATAACCGAGCTGGCAGCCGAATGGTTATCGCTCTTACTTTCGATTCAACAGTTCGTGGGCTCTAATCCCACCTTAAGCATGGATGTTTGTAGGGGCTCGAAATCAACTTTAAGCCGTAGGTCCCGGTCTAATTAGCTCTCGTGTTGAAAAAATAACCGTTGAGCGACAAACAAACTTTTGCTTTTATACTTTTCTTTGGCTTTAACAGTTTAACTAAGGATTATATGGAAAAATTCTTCGTCAATGGTTATGAAAACTGTTCATTCTGAAGTTTTGGCAATAGTTTTTTACTAGAGTTAACGGAATTTATTTCCGATCAACCATATAGAATACTCTCAACTCTATTAATCTAAGATTTTCTTAGGAAACAAATTGTTTAAATATAATTTTCGGTTATAAAGTTAAAAAAAAATTTTGTTAAAGATTTATTTCCTGGAAAAGTTTGCAGTTTTGTCCCACACAGTTAATTTGGTTTTATAGTTTTATTATTATCTGTTTTACAAGAAAGTATTTTTGACATCGTCATGTCAATATATAAATTTCAATAAAATGTTAGCATGATCACACATGCCTTTTTAACCAAGACTTAGGCTAAGAACTATTGAAATAACCTTTGAATTGTTAGAAATGAAGCATCAATGTGTAAAATATGAAAATATTTAAAATTTCCTAATAAGTATAGTATGCTTTACAAATGTGACTGCAATTATTTTTCAGATTATATTTCATTGATCTAAATACATTGATATCAAGATGCATATAAATGTGCATATTTTTATATTATTTATAAAGAAGCTTTCAGTATAAATTCTGATTATAAATAATATTAGGATTAATAAATAATAAAAAATGGAATTATTAATAACATAAGAAATCACTTTGCGCAAGACATACATTTTGACCTGGACATAAATTTAAAAATGGAGAGATTTTACAATGTTAGCCTAATGGAAATCAAATTGAAACTCTTAAACTGAACTCCACAGAGGTGATTATTCAACCACTGACTTGCCATAAATTTTGATATATTTATGGTCAGAATTAATATTTTCAATTTGAATTTACATAATTTCTGATAGTAAATAGATTTTTGCAATGCGAGCACCAGAAAAATTACTTTGAAATAAGATAAATTTTAAGCAACACTTCCCGCATAACTAGTTTTTTTTTCGTTCTTATACAATTATTAAAGGAATGCAACTGGTTCTAATAAAAAAAAAATTTAAATTTCGTTTAAGTTTGTATTACTTTGAATAGAATTGCTAAATTTTCCTACAAAAATAACGCACATGTAACAACACTTCACGCTTTAAGAATATTTATCTTCGGTTGCTTGTAAACAACATGAAAATATTCCGCATGTAAGTTGCCAAAAAATGTGGCACAAAAAATTTCCACTACGCTTTTTCCTTTGACGTCACTTGGACCTTTCTTTTAAGAGCTTTTACGTTCAACTCATTCATTAGTTACTAAAACTAAAAATATCTAAAATTGAAATGCTTCAATGATAATTAGCATTCACATACCAAAACAAATGCATGTGCTTCAGTTAAGCTTATTCAAGTCTATCAACATATTGTGGCTATAATAATTAGATTGAAAGAATTGTATTAACTATATATATATAACAAGAAAAATATTAACTTAACTCTATAAATAGAAATAAAAATAGTTCATCGCAGAATGAATAATATTAATAAATCATTTGTTTCATATATATATATATATATATATATATATATTCCGTATATTATATAATGATATATTATCTATTCGATATATTGTATATTCTTGATGGAAAAATCCATCATTTATAATACTATATATAAGATTTAGTAAATCACACTAGTGTAGTTTTCAATGTTTTAAAATATTAAGGCTGAGCTATCTTTCGAATGTTTTAGAGTTTTGATCTTCGGTTCAACAATTCGTGGGTTCAAATCTCACCTCAGGTCAATGATTAATGAATCAAAATTCACTTTAAACTGGTCTAATTTGTTCTCGCGTGCACAAACGATTGTTCAGCGGATCACGAAGAAACAAAACAAAAAATAAGATTTTATGGTACATTTATACTATCGTTTACATATTGGAAGAATAATTTGACAACAGTGTTATTATTTAAATTTTTAGCGTGCTCAAGTATACTATTTGGCTGATACAGATTTTCAGTTTAACTGCTCATGGGTTCATCTCAGATAATGGTTTGGAATCCTCTTTAAAATGCAAATCTTTATCCAGTTATTTTACCGTGTTATATCCATTGGGATCGCATATCCATTATTGTTTATTGGATTTTAAGCATATAAGTTTGTTCAATTCTGGGGGAATTTTCTTTTCACAGTTCAGTCTTGGTATTTATCAACATTAAACCTATTCCTGGAAATCGTAATCATGGATATTTTGTGAAAATTTCCTTTGAAGTCTGCTTATATAATTCATTTAGCAACAACGATGTAATCTAAAATTTACAAAATTCAAATTTAAAGGATAATAAACTTTTTTTTCAATCTATATTCAAACTTGAAAGTATTTCAATAACTAATAGAAATCATCATTTCATACGCATTTCCTAATTACTAATCTGAGGAATCAAACTTCATCTGAATGATTAGCGCTTTGATCTTCAAATCAAAGTACATCTGAATTCCAACTTGCACAGTGAATATGGATATTTGTTGTAATTCAGGATCCACTTTAAACCATAAGTCTCAGTTAAACTATTCCTAATGTGCAAAATATAACCATAGCATGACCACTCAAAAAACCGTCAATATAGTAGTAGTTAAAATATCGAATTCTTATTTTTTGGCTCAGTGCTGCCATTGGTAGAAATGTGAATTCAACTGGCAACTGAATGATTAACTCTCTTTCCTTCAGTTTAACTTTTTTGGTTTGATTTCGACTTCATACATCGGTCGAATTTTAGTGGTTAAGAATTTACCTTATAGGTGTAACTCTAATTATTCCTCATTTCCAAAAAATTAACATTAATAAACAAATAATTAAAAGTTTAAAGAAATGTGCATTTATATGATTTTAAAATTACACATACTATTATGTTAAATAGAGAGTTTGATACTAATATATATATATATATATAAAGAGTGTTTCACATTATTTGCAACTATTCTCAAGAAACAAGTTTTACACTTGAAATGGTATGGTTCTCCAAACATTAACAACTAAAAATACCATTATAAAAACATTATTTAACAAATATTTAACGGACTAGTGCATGAGATAAACACAATACTCTTTCTTCAAGTCAGAATTATTTGATCTAAGAAGTACTCGTGTCCAAAAAACGACCGTTGAGCAGCAAACAAATCAAACTAAATTGGAATGAAACTAATTCCTTTCTAATACAAAACTGGCTCATTTCTAAATTTGACCATCTTTTAAATCTTTAATTTTAGAAAATTGATATGGTATTGATTAATAAGGCACTACTTCTGATCCTGCATAGTAAAAACTGTCAAAATATTATTTACTTAAGTTTTAACTCCGACCATTATCACCGAGCTGACAGCCGAATGGTTAGCGCTCTTGCCTTCGGTTCAAGGGTTCTAATCCCACCTTGGGCATGGTTGTTTGTAGTGGTTCGGAATTTACTTTAAACCGTAGGTCCTGTTCTAATTAGCCCTTGGGTGCAAAAAATGACCGTTGAGCGACAAACCAACTAACCATCTGACCATTATCAGTTGGCATTGATAAACTGATATATATTTATTTGCAAGTTGCAATTACCTTCTCAATTACCAATGTGTGTTACAGTTAATTGTAATATCCATATGAAACTGCAATTATTCTTAAACGAATATTTTTTGCGTCTACCTGAATGATTGTGAAAGTCTTATAAGCTCATCTTTCTTCTTTTACTTACTTAGTAAACGTGATTCAAAAAATCTGTCTTATATAATCCTTACATAACAATAAAAGCTCACATTTTGACATGAGCATTAAGTAGATTTTTAGATTCATATATTAATTAAAATAATTTAAGAAAATAATCACGGCCACAGTGAGAAGGAGGTCATTGTTATTCTTCTGAAGAGAACGTGAAACAAGATAGTCTTCTTTCCCGCAAAATTCTGAAAGTAATTGTGCATGACGGACATGCTCCCATGAATGACAACCAAGATCTTAAATGCACATGCCTTCAACAAATGAGTAAAAATTGTCTCGCTGTGTATTTTCTTTGTTCAAAAGAATATATAAATGGCAGTGTGTTTCCCTTGGTGTTCCAGTTGATAAACTCAAAGTAATTAAAAAAATGTTTATACAAATAAAGCGAATATTTCTCTGAGCAGCAAATATATTAATGATTTTTGAAGCTGTAATTTATTTATTTAATATTATAAAATCGTATGTAGTGCAACATAATTTTATAATATTGTCACGTTATGAAATTTCAGTGCCAAAGAACTGTGAAAACTGTGAAAAATTCAATGTGTTTGATACCATCGATGTGAGAACATAAAATTCATGTTCGTATATCAATATAAGAATATGAAAGCAAAACGCGCGCGAAAGATTTAGAGCGTTATAATATAGCTTAGTTGGTAAACGAAAAATTCAATATAGGTGATAACAGTTGCATATGTTTTATATTGAAATTGTGAAACATTTTTGAATATACGTGGTCGAATTCGTTTGCGGAGTGATAAGCTCATTGACTTTCAATTTAACAGTTTCTAGATTTGGTACCCACCTATCATATAAATAAATTTTACTCTTCGAAGTATTTTTTAGTTAATTTTTGTCTGTTTTCCAAAAAATCGTATTTAAAACTTTAAACAAATGTATTTAAAAACTATTTGTAACTTTAAATCATTAAGCGCACACAACGATTTTGTCCTTTACAAACTTGATTTTCCAAATTAAATTTAAGTCATCGGTGTGTTTATATCTGTAGACAAGTAAAGGAAAATAAATAATCGCACAATTATTTTAAGAAAGAGAAAACTCACAAAAATAAAATTTTCTTCGAGCAAAACAGACCTTTGGTTAAAAAATTCATATAATAATAATAAAATAAAATACTCGTCTACCTCAAAAGTATTTTTAATTTTTTTAAAAAATGAAATGCGTTGGAGATTTATTCCGCTAAAGTTTTGTCGTTCAAACTAGTCACACACTCGATCAATACAGAATTATTTGAACAATTTTGAATACTGTATGCAGAACGTTATTTTTTAAATTTTTATTGAAAAATATTTTATGTGATTATATCATGCATACAGCCAAATATTAAAAACAAATTAATTGCAAGCGTACAATTCGGTTTAATTTTCGGTATTGGTCATTTAATGGTTAAAATTTGTTGCATTTTTAACTTTGTACGAAAATATATAACCATGTATTAATTTAATATATAATATTTCTACAGAGATGTATTCATAATTTGCGTAAATTTTTGTAATATTTTTTTAAATTTAAAATCCATGCCCCAATTTTAACTAGCCACTTTATGCTAAATCTGCGCGTAGAAACAAACAGCTAAGACCAAAATTTACCATTCATTGTACATATATAGAAAATAAAATAGCAAATAAGAAAGATATTTCTTTTAGTATTTTAGATATTCATTTTAAAGATTGATTAGCCATATAAATCCTGGAACTGTTTGAATCACCAAAACGTTCCATTATGTTTCAACCATTTCTGCGGATGTGTAAGTCTTGTTGGAAAGCATTTTTTCATTATAAAAAGCAAAAGCAGCCCTGAATATTCCAGTTGCAAATTTCGCTTCAGTTGCATTGCAAGGAATAATCAAAAATAAAATTAAAAATTCTCCAGGCTGGTATCTTAAAATGAGATTTGGTTTGGTTACAATTTTTTTTTGCACATGAGAACTAACTTACAATTTTAGGAACTTACAGTTTTAGCTGGAATATGGATCTTGACTAATGTTCAAATCTGATGAGAAAATCTATCAACAAACTGGTTAAATGTAGGTAGTCCATAGTACCACGC
The DNA here is from genome assembly GCA_030067965.1 of Latrodectus elegans. Lineage (NCBI taxonomy): Eukaryota > Metazoa > Arthropoda > Arachnida > Araneae > Theridiidae > Latrodectus > Latrodectus elegans. The sequence continues at coordinate 34,618,230 of CM057812.1, forward strand.
ATTTAGCTGCCAGCTTTGTCATAATCGATGAGGCAATATTTTGTATCCTACAAAAAGAGCAATCGCAGCAAAATCTCCAAATCGAAATCTTCAAATACAAAGTCGACCACAATCAAAGAATGCGTATAGTAATTTCAATGTATTCCTATCGTCAATTGTGATACAAGATTTTGAAGACAACATTTTGAATATCTAATCTTTACCATTTCAATATAAGAAGATAATGATATGGATCCTCAAACGCATTTTTTTTTACTTTTTATTTCGTAAAAAATTTTTAATTAAACAAAGGATCGGAATAAGTTTAATTAAATTAGAATTGAATTTTTTTCATTAAATTAAATACCAAAAATTATTTATTTAAGATCGTATGCAAGTTAATCAAATCTGACACTTGTGATATACTAAAAAACATTTTAATTTTTAAGAGTTCTTCTTTAATTGTTTGTATTGTTGTAGACCACTGTTTTTTATGTTCTAGCTTAATGGTGTAGTATAGAAGGATGAAGGACAAATAAGTCTCAACAATATGAGTAGAATATCAGGAATCACTTATTTTAGCCCGTTAGTAAGTTATCAGGAGCTATTTTTTAATAGGACAATACTCTGTTTTCGGCTAGATTGTTACAAAAACGTATAAAACGAGTTTACCACGACCAAAATAGTTTTTAAATTCTATCTTGATCGAATTATTAGGCACAATAAATTGAACATTCTATGTTTGGTTTGCTTGGGAACCTATTTACATTGTTTATGGTCGAAAATTCCTCACAATTTTACTGAGCACTACATGCCAACATTTTAACAAATGATGCCTTCTGCATTTATGTTTAATGAATACACAGATGAATGGTTAGTTATCTGAACATTGGTGTGTGCAATAGATCGTGAAATTATTTTTCAATTTCGATGTTTGTATTAGTTTTAACCCCGCTTTGATGTTGCAAACATTGGTACAGTTAACTTTTTGGTTTAAAAATACCAATGAGAGACAAATTCGCTTTTCATTGCCTAGAGTTGGTCTTCAGCTCAACAACTCATTGGTTTGATTCTTACCTTAGGCAAGGATTTTGTAGTGACAATCAAACGTTATAAAATTAAATCAAATTTACATTTAAGGCAGTGGCAACATAACGATATTTTTCAGTCAACATTTTGGAATTTTTCAACAAAAAATTCCTTTAGTCATAAATTTAAGTCGTTTATATCAAATGTACAAATCACATGAAAGTTTTCATTTAATTATCAAAGCTCCCCATGCGCATGCACCGGCAGTTTTATTTGACATCACATCTATTTATATAAATATAGTGCTGATCCTGTGCAGTCAATAAATTTTTGCTCAGAATTGGATGATAGTTACTCGAAATAAAATAAAATTTATTTACTGTTTAAAGACTTTGTATAAAGACGTTCGTTAACTTAAATCACAAATTCTGCTTTATTTTGAAATATTGGTTTAATATTTATAATGAATTTAAGTTTTAACACTAATCTGGTTTAAGCTTCCGGCAAAGTTGCTTAAAACATGATTGAATTAATTTAAGGGATGTTATCCTAATACGGAACTCTACTGATTCCAAAATGTTATTTCTCCAATCCTTTAAAAATTGGTATCGATAAAGTTTGATGGTAGAGAAGAAATTCTATCTACATTTGCAATTCTCCCTTCTACTATAACTAAATTTCAATCATTTTCCATCGTGTAATTTTTTAAAATAATTATATTCATATTACTTCTCAATTTTTAAAAAGTATTATTTTCACCTTCTGCAGTGAATGTGTTTTTGATTTTCCCAATGCGTTGCTGATCAAAACGCATTCAAACCCTAATAAAAAGAGTCCCAACTTGTCATAACTAAAGAGAATTTTAACTCGAATCTAAAAGGCTGATCTGTAAATGAAACCGCATATTCTAGAGCAAATCAACATTTTGGATAAAGCTGCATAACTAAATAATAAATATTTTTAAAGATTGTGCATATAGTTACTTATTTAAATCGCAGTTTTGTTCCGAAAAGTAGATACACGTTTTAAGCAGAAAAACGCGGCCTATTAAAATTGGAGAATTTGTCAGTTATTTTATAAAATTGCATTTCGGTAACAAAAATAAATAATAATTTTGTGTTTTTTAAACAGTCTTCATGAATTAAAGAAATTTCTTAAAAACTTTTATATTTTAAATTAGAAAGTCAATGAGTTAAAAAATCAACCAAAACCGTAAAATGAAATGCGAGTTAATTTACACGAAAAAAAAGTGTCCTTGTAAGCATCCAGCGGTTATTCATGTACTTCGTATCCTAAACTCTCGAATGTATCGGATTTCCCTCTCCTTACATAATGTTTTTTTTTTTTTTTTTTTTTTTTTTCCCAAACATAACAAGTTTGTTTCATCTCAGCATAACACGTTTTTATGACAATATTTTATTAACTTATTAATGGATACCACATGGCTACCAAAATTTATTATCATTCACCTTAAAGAAATCAAAGCCTTCTAGAATGTTTAAAGTTATATAAGCTCTTAATGATCGTATTCTTTTCAGACTTTGCGACATCGATTCGCATATTCCTTAACACATTTATTATCAATATTGTTGCACATTTAGCATTAATCTATCATCTTACCTTACAGTCTAGTAGCTGAACAGTTAGTAATTTGACCAACTTTTATTTCAACATTCCATGGGTTCGATTCTCGCAATGCTTGTAAATATTTGGTGACCACTAAAAACTGAACCAGTCTAAATCAATCATGTGTAAAGTGACTATACAACAGTGTACGCAAAATCTTTTGTATATTTATTAAAATTGTCCATACTCATTACTTAAAACATCATATTTTAATTTAATTATATGTCAGTAAAAATTATTCAATGAATCTTTAAGAAGTGATGAATGAAGTTTAAATATCTTTTCTCATTTAATCTCAGATCATTCTTAAATAAATTAAATTTATTTCTTTTAAACTTTTCTGTGTTTATTTTACTATCAATTTTGTTTACTTAGAACTTCATAAATATTAGACAGGTTAGCACTTAGGAGCTAGCCTGTCTAATATTTATAAATCTAATTTAAAATTCAAACTTAAGATTTTATGAGTTTTATTCCCCCTTCGAGTGAGTGGACGTCTAACACAGAGGAGAATCTATTTTTAACCGTAAACACTAGTCTAATTAGTCTACTTGTATGCAAACATTGACCGTAGAGTCACAAAAAAACGATATCTATCAAATTTAAATCAAGTTCTTTATTTACAATATTTTGCAAAATAACTATTCTTATTTACCTCATATAAGCGCCCAAAGTGCGTTTATGGATTATATAGTTTTCATCATATATGTATATATACCTCGTTGCTTAATTATAGAATCACCATGTATTTTCAGCCTAGCATACAGTTATTGGAATAAATATTTTTATTGAAAAAATATACAAAATAAGAATGACAATAACAAAGTAAAAATATTACTCATGTCTATATTTTCATGTAATAAAATAAAAAATACAAATTTTAAGTTGCAAAATGATAGAATCACTTTTAGCTAATACTTTATAAGAGAACCCTTTTTAGTTTTAAGTTCAAAAATTCGATTATGGATGCTTTCGACTAAGCGTTCAAGTGCATCTGCATACAGATTTTCCCGTTCTGTAATAATAGAGCTTTTCAATTCTTAAACCGTTAAATACTGCTTGCCGTTGGCGTATACGGCCCTGTTTAGAATACCCCAGACGTTTTCCATGGGTTTCTTGTCAGGAGAACAAGCAGGCCATTCGATTATTTGCACTCCATTGTCCAGGAACCATTCCCAAGACGAGTTTACAACATTGTCTTGTTGGAACTTCCAAAATGGACCTCCAATTTCTTCTCCAAAAGGCGACAAATTTTCTTCCAACAAGTCTTGATAATCTACTGCTCTCATTCACACTGTCTCCCCAACACTGTCCCTTAAAAAATGTGTGGCTCATTACGGAGATCCCTCCAATAAAATGCTCACCTGTCAGGACAATCTAGATGGATTTTTTTTTTTCGTCGCAGAACACTACTTGAGTCCACTGTTCTTTCCAAGTCATGTGTTCTTAAGCCCATGGCATCCTTTTCGTTTGTGAAAACCTATAAATCACGGTTGCGTTTTCATTTGTACTCAAGATGTTTGTTCCGCCGAGCTATTTTGGATAAAGTTGACTTGTGAACTTTGATGGTGGGGTCTAGTGATAGTCTGTTCAATGTTTCACCAGCTTTTAACTTCTTTACAACTAACCCTTCTCACCGCTTTGTTAGCTTTCGAGGTCTTCCAGTAGATTTCTTTGTCCCATATTTGGATCCAATATGGGGAAAATTATTGACCACATTTGGTGAAAGCCCAATATGTCTTGCTCTATACCATGAAGACAATCCTGCTTGGTTAAAAGCCGCAGTTTGTCCTTTTTCAAAATCAAATAATGGTTTTTTCCTATCCATACTTAGTGACACCTTTTCAAATTAATAAGCTATGCGTGCTCACAATAAATGCTAGTAAGGTTAGGTTAGTTGATCAAACGAAACTTTTATATACTTGTTCGTTGAAACTCAACTGCGCATGCTTCTCTGGGATTGATTATTCCACTAAAAAGTATGGGTGGTACTATCATTTTGCAACTTGAAATTTTTATTTTATTACAAGGAAATATAAACATGAGTAATGTTTTTACTTCGTTATTGTCATTCTTATTTTGTATATTTTCAATAAAAATATTTATTTCAATCATTTATTCCAATTACTGTATGCTAGGCTGAAAATTCATGGTGGTTCTATCATTATGCAACACAGTGTATATATATTGGCGGAATGGCATATAATTGGTCGAGAGGTGGTAAGAGGTTGTGAACAGCAATGGTGAATACATAATTGATTAATTTATTAATATAATTATTTTTTGCTTAAATAAGTCTTTCGTAAAACTTATTCCTCAACCTTATATATATATATATATATATATACTACTTTATGAGGCAGAAAAGAGGAAAGAACCACATCAAGAATCTATCGCGAATTTACAGTATGCAAATTTCCACACAAAAGAAGCAGCATTTTTCTCTAATTGGTTACCGGAGAAAGCCAATCAGAGTAGAAGTTGTCTTTTTAACACGGCGCGACATCATCACAAAAAGTGTTATCTGGATAACATCATCCAAAAATTTTCGTGAATAGTGTGGCGGTGTATACGTACGAAAAATTGGCTGATTTGCATTTCATGGACGGGGAAGCAAAAGAGAATGGGTGCGATGCACTAAGATTTAAGAACATCGATATCCTACTCGTCGTATTCCGAGTCATACTACCTTTTCCAGTATATTTATTCTTCGTCCGTGTCAACTGTGCAATGGAACACGTGGTCGACATTTTGAGCATTTGCTGTGAAGTTTTCACTGAACAATAAATAAGATTGTGAAACTTTTGCTATTATTCATTCGCTTACCGAACACTGTCGTAAATTCAGAGGGAAATTCCTCTTTTTTGCCTCTGAGTGGAATGCGAATATATGTTCCTATGTACTCTTAATTTGTAAAAACAATTTTGAATTAATATATATATATATATATATATATATAATATATATATATATATATAATATATATATATATATATATATATATATATATTAATTAGCTTAAATTAAAACAATTTATAAGAAACAAAAACTCAAGTATTTTTGATAAAAGTTCATTCATAGATAAAAAAAAAATATATAAAAGTATATAATTTAAATAATATAGGTGTTTTGTTTTTTTATATTATATTTTAATAAACAAACTTGTGTGTGTGAACTTATCAAATAAAAATTTCTATTTTAAGTTTTTTATTTATGAATTTTATTTTTTCTTTCTCCGAATATTATCGACACATTTAAGAAATAAATTAAAAGTAAATAGTACTAAAAGTTCAGTGTTTTTTAAATTTTAGTAACATATTTAAACTTAGTCAGATGATGGCAACAAAGTGATTAAAATCTTTGAATAGATAGAAACGTCTAATAAGTTCATAAACCCATGCAAACAGATCAACTAATTTCCAAAACGATGAGTCGTGTTGGTGGGTGTCAGATGCAGCTTAAGGAGGTTCAAAACCGTGAAGTAGCAAGTGTTGAAATCTGACTTTGCCAACAGCTTGCAAAGCTTTTAGCAGAGCAGATGGGTAGGTATTTGTTGATTGGAAACAACATCCAAGCAGAGAAGCCATAAACTTACCACATTCAAAGGTATCATTTCATTTAGAGGACGTTGCGAACGTGAAATATTTTACGAGCAGTAGTCTCTCTTAATAAGCCGGCCAACTTGTCTAGTGGTCAGCGTGCCTGATTATGGATAATGAGGTCCTGTGTTCGAATCCCGGTTCAGGCATGGATGAACTTTCTCCCTCTCTTTCCTGTCTTTATCCTTTCCTTGTGTGTGTGAATGAAATATGAATGATACCTACCCTATAAACGGGTCCCTATGGCATGTGTGAGAGTGCGATGGTGGACCACTCCCTGTGGTGCACCTGTGGCAACGCCTCAGTGGCTAAGAGGTCGCAGTGTCTGGCTGGTTCCTTGGGTACCAGGGAACAATAGATTAATAGACTCTGTTGCAGTTATAACTGTCTACAATCTGCCATTGGGAATAAAGTCTCTCTTAATAAACACCACGGTTATGTGGCTAAGTCCGGATTCGAACTCACTACTTTCCGATGATGGGAACAATGTCCTAATGGAAATAGAACAGCTTATCAATTATTCTAATTAATATTTTGTTCTTGGGAACAAAAATCTTATTTGTAAACATCTAGAAAAATACTGTTTTTTTTTTTTTTTTTTTTTTTTTTTTTTTTAATAAATTTAACGATTGCGAAAAAGAACTCCTAAGATAACAAACTACTTTTCTCAAAATATTTAATCACTGTTTTCCTTACTTTTCTGCAATTTTCTATTTTTGTGTACTTAAAAATTGTTTATAGAAACATCCCAAAAGATTTTATATATTCTGAATTATAAACGTCATTTTTACGTCATTAATCTTCCCTTATCAAAGAATAAATAAATAAGTAAAGTTTGCTATGCATTTAAAATTACTGAAATAGAATTGAATACCGGCCAAGTTTCTTAGATTTTCTGTGACTTCAAAATGAATGTGTTTTCTTAGATGAAAAACTACATTTTAATCGTCATAATTTTGAGGGAATTTGGAAAATTTAACAAAATAAAAATGTCATTTTTTTAAAATCATTCTTGCAATAACAAAAAATGAAAAACCCTAAATTTCAAATAGTATAGTTGTTAATAAATTACATTGAAACGAAAATAAAATTAATAAGTTAATATTGACAATTTTTTCATACTCATTTGTGTGTCGTGTGTGAGTGCCTACTCTCAAACATTTATCAAAATTTTTGCATGAAAATTTTGCAAATTACATTTTTTCATGAAGGATGCCAAGATGGTAACCAAATAGTTAGAGTTCTTGTCTTCAGTTCAACAACTCTTGTGTTCGAATCCCAATTTAGGTTTGCATGTTCGTGGTAATTCAGAATTTATTTAAAGCTCTCTGTTGTTTAATTTAGCCTTTGTGAGCAAAAAATGACCGTTTAGTAATAAACCATAAATCTTCATGAGAGAATTAAAATGTAATCTTTTCCTATAATATATCCTTTTGCATATGTAATTTTTATTTAGTTAAAATGAACATATTTAAGGTATAAGTTATCTTTTATTTATAGAATTTAAAAATGTAATTTTCGAAAATTGTGTTAATGACTGGAAAATTATTTACAAATGCTAAATTACTATAAGTTAAAAATTGTGTAATTGGTAAAACTAAACTATCTAATCTGTTAGTAGTAACTTATAAGCTTCATTCATTGTTTAATAGCACATTTTATGAACTAAAATTAAAATGATAGTTTATCCTTAGTGTAACGTACCAAGCGTGACTTAAAACGCTTTAGAGCTGCAGAAAACTTCAGTGGTGTTAAATAAGAGAATTAACATGAATTATGAACACGCACAAATATTTATTATAACATTAACGGACTAACACAAAACATAAAATGGTAAATACATATTTTTGATACTGTCACATCCTGATCGTCCGGAGATCTCTGCTTTTTCTCCCAGTTCTCTGTCCCTCCTTCTCCTCGCCCACGCTTTCACTTCCTCTCGCTGACTGGCGCGCCCTCACACGCCGCCGCCAAGAGTAAAACTAGCTTCTGCAGAGGCTTGTTTTACTTAAACAGTCTTGATATGGAATTATTCACTTGCAGATAGAAACAAAAAAAAAAAAAAACCATTGTTTAGTCCCATATAAAAGTTGAAATTAATAAACCATTGACATGAGTTGATGTTTGCCAAAAGAGAAAAAAAAAACTTATTAAATACTTAAAAGTTAGTGGGATCCAGAAAATATTGACAACAAATTCAACTTACCAATCATTTGCATACAGATATTATACATTTTCAAATACATAACAAGAATTATTATTAGAATACATAATAAACATTAAGAGATAACATAAAAAAAATCTTATTCGTTCATTTCTAACCTGGATAGAGCATCTGCCCCAAGATGGAAAATACCAGGTTGATGAATTATTTTGTAATTCCATCTTTGTAACGCTAGCGCCCACCTTGTTAGTTTGGGACTCTTAGGAGTAGTTTCAATCAAAAATTTTAAAGGGTTGTGGTCAGTAACGATCTCGACCACTGTACCGTGTAACCATTTGTCAAACTTTTTCAGACCGAATAAAACCGCATATGCTTCCTTTTCTATCGTCGACCAGTTTTTCTGAGTATTATTAAATTTTTGACTAGCAAAGGCTATAGGTCTATAATTATTCTTAACATCCCTTTGTGTGAGACAACAACCAATTGCATAGTTAGATGCGTCCGAATGAATCTGGAAAGGTTTACTGCAGTCGGGGGTCGACAATGCAGTTACTTCACAAAGCAAATTTTTTAAGTGCTGAAAAGATTCTTCTTCTCTTTTCCCCAATTAACATTATTTGACTTTTTCCCTTTAGTTATCTCCGTTAACGGCGAGGCTAATTCTGCGAAATTTGGAATGTAGCTTCGATAAAACCCCATCAATCCTAAAACTGATTTAACCTCCTTTTGGTGGTTGGTCGTTTCAATTTCTTTATGGTTAAAATTTTATCATTATCGGGTGCGTGTTTACCTGTTTCCTATTTTATGACCTAAAAATTTTATTTCCTTAGCTGCAAAGGTACATTTTTTCGAGTTTGATAGAAAATTTGTAATTTTCTAACTCTGTAAGGACATTTTTAAATGTAATAAATGTTCATCCCAGGTTTTCGAATAGACGACTATATCGTCAATATATGCTTGAGCATATGAAGAGTGATCCCTCAATACCTGGTTTAGAACCCTCTGGAATGTACCAGATGCACCAGATAACCCAAAAGGCATAACTTTCCACTGGTATATTCCATCGTGAGTGGAAAAAGCAGTCAGCTCTTTACAATTTTCATTCATTTTTATCTGATAATACCCCTTTTGTAAATCTAGACAAGTTAAATATTGAGCCATACCCGCAGTAAATATCATTTCCTTCATATCTTTCATGGGGAAACTCGCAACCTTTGTAATTGCATTTAGAGCTCTATAGTCCACACACATTCTGATTGATGCATCCTTCTTTGCTACACACACAATTGGATAAGTTATCTCAGCTTCGGATGGCTCGATCAGGTTCAAATCAAGAAGTTCTTGAACTTGTCTGCTTACTTCTGCTCGATATGACATAGGAACACTGTAAGAATGTGGTTTGTGTCGGGTGGTATTGGATAAAAGTTCTATCCTATGTTCTCCAACCTTCACTGGTTGCAAGGGTCTTGTAAACAGTTTCTCGTGCTTTCTAAGAAGCTTTATCAATTGAATTTGCTGAATATCTGTCAAATTACACATCTTTAAGTAATATAGATTTTCATGGAATAATCTTTCAGCATGATTAGTTGGCACGGTTTGAACATCCCCAAACTCTTCTTCTCCCTCGAAGATAACATTGACGGTGTTCGATTCAGCGATGAATTCTCTAATCTTGTTTTGATGCACATGTTTAAAACTATTATCCGGCATTTTAACAAGAAATGAATGTTCGTTTTTCTTTTTTGTAATGGTCCCTGGACCTTGCCAGCGAGCTAATAACTTATTCTTAGAGTCTGGAAGAAGGACAATAACTTTGTCACCTGGTTTAAATGTCTTTGAACTAGATCTCAAGTTATAATAATGCGCCATCTTATCTTGTTTGATTTGAGAGATTATTTTGGCTCTCAAAGCAGCATCCTCCAATTTCCTTTTGAGGTTTTCCATATATACTGAAATCGGAGTTGTATCATGTTGAAGACCTTCTAACTCTCCAGTCCATGTATTCTTTAGAATTGAGAGTGGACCTTCAGGTTTGCGCCCATACAACAGCTGGAATGGAGCAACACCAGTGGTACTATTTGGCACTTCTCGGTAAGCCCAGAGAATGAAAGGAATTTTGGTATGCCATGTTCGAGGTTCATCGAGAATGACATGATGCAGCATTCGTTTTAAAGTTTGGTTAAAACGCTCCACTAGTCCATTGGATTGCGGATACAAGGGCGTAGAAAATCTCGGACTTGATCCCATTCTCTTTTCAAACTCTTTAGTTAGCTCAGAGTTGAAATTAGTCCCATTGTCTGATGCAATGACATTAGGCACTCCAGTTCTCATGAATATTGACAACAGAGCTTCACATGTTGCTTTGGCTGTAAGACTTGTTAATGGAACAGCTTCAGCCCATCTTGTGTGCTGATCTACCAGGCACAGAACGTATTTATGACCTTTTGAGCTCGGTGGCTCAATTGGTCCTATCATATCCACGTTTACCACTTGAAATGGCAATTCGGGTCTTGCTACAGGAGTTATAGGAGCTCTATCTTTAACTTTAATTTTCCTTGTTAATTGGCAGTCTTTGCAAGCTTCACAAAAATTCTTTATGTCTTTGAAAGACCAGTCCAATAAAAAGAATATCTTACTCTCGTAGCAGTCTTCTTTGCTCCCATGTGACCACCAAATACAGAGCAATGAGCTAGTTTTAGAACTTCCTTTCTTCGGCATTTTGGTAAAACTAATTGGTTTGTTGTTTCTCCCAAAATTTTTTCTTTATGGAACAAAAATTTATCTTTGAAATAAAATCCTCCCTTTTCCTCCTTTGCATTTTTTCCTTGCTTCCTCTAGATCTTTACAAGTTTCTTGTTCTTTGAGAAATTCTTCAGTTTTCGTAAGTTTCACCGGAGCTTTTTCCAATTTTGCAACACAAGCTTCATTCATTGTAAATTCGTCAGTAACGATATCTTCCATTTCTTGTTTTTGCGTATATCATCAAATTCTTCACATTCACCTTTGGGATTGTCTATTACGGATATTTTCGATTCAGAAACAATAGTTCCCATTAGCACATTTTTGATTTCTGGCGGCAAGAGAACGTCTTCAACGAGGGAAGGAGCAACTGCACAGAGAACATCTTGATGCACGACGTCACCCGTACCTCCTATATATAAACTCATTGGTATGTTTACTAAAGGACATTTCTCTGCAGGTCCGAAAATTCCTTTTATATAAATGGATGGCTTGTTTTCTAAAGTGAAATCTTTTACCAGATTACTTCTAACCACCGTGATTTCAGTTCCTGAATCTACCAGGGCGGTTGCTCGTTTTCCATTAACATTTATCTGTATTCTTTCTAAATTACAGAAATTTTCACCAATTATGTTTCGCTTGTGAGCCAATACTTTGGCCACTACAGCCGTTCCCGATTGCTTTGTTTCCTCCTTTTCTTCACGGATCTCCACTGCAGCTCTATTTACGTTAAATTTCTTCTTTACATCTTGTTCAGTTTTGTTTTTTGAAAGTTTTGGGCAAAACTTCTTCACATGTCCGTCCATACCACAAAAATAGCACACATATTTAGGACGAGTTTTAGAAATTTCTTCTTGAGACTTGAAATTCACACGCTTGTTTTCGGTACGAGACGTTCCATAATTCTCATACCTTCTACTGTCCCGTTGTAATGGATATTTGTTATAAATTTGGGTCGGAACTTTAGGTAATGCACCTGTTTGCTTCTTAAATGACTTGCGTACACTTTCGTATTCATCAAGCTTGTCAGCTAAAAGTGATGGTTTCCCTATCTTTCCCCATTCATCGACGAAATGGTCTCTTTATTTCCATAGGAACTCTTTTCTTAACTTGGTCGGTGATTATAAGATCCTTAAGTCCTTCAAAATCAGTTATTTCCAGCCCGTCGATCCAACCCTGGAAATAGTTTGTCACTTCGTAAACAAAATCTCGCCATGTCTTATCGGGGTTTCGTTGGTGTGAACGAATTTTGCCGAAATCCTTCTGCATTCACTTTGAATTTCTTTAATAATACCTCTTTCACATATTCATAATTTCCGAATTCTTCTTCTGGAATTCTGGCAATTAATTCCACAATGTCTGACGACATAAGAGGTAACAGATATGAAACCATTTCCTTTTCTTCGATTTTTATCCTTTGACCTGTCTTTCAAATAATGAAAGATATAACAGAATATCGCATTCCTGTGCATCGAAACGAGGCATCGACTTGGTAAGTTCCATCTGTATATTATTTGGCCCTAATCTTTCTGTTTTCGGCACATAAAGACCTGATTCTATTCGCAATTTCTCCAGTTCAAATTCCATTTGCTGCTTTTTTACTTCATTTTCACATCGCAACTTCTCTGCTTCCAACTCTCTTTCTTTCTTAACCAATTCATTTGCTTCTAACTCTTTTCTGGTATTGATGATTGTTTCTAACAATGCTTTAGTAAATTCTTCATCATATGAAGCACTTCCAGTAATGAGCTCTCGGATTTTCACTCTCGTGACATCAGGTTCCAACGCGATACCTAACTCTGAAGCCAAGTCTAAAAGATCTGACTTTTTTCCTTTCGCGAAGTAAGTCATATTTAATGCTAAATATTTTAATACGTCTTAGTGAATTTATTAAATTAAACTTTCAAGAATAACAAATTCTGACAAAGTTTTGATTTTCAAACTAAAAATCACTAATTGAATTACTGCGGAAATGACTCATTAAAATGATAAAATAAGCACACAGTGAATTAAAACCCAATCATTTTAGAATTTCAAATAAAAAGAAACCAAAACATAAATTGGAAATAATTATAAGCAAATACTTTCGCTTTACATTTATATCAATATATTCATTTATAATAATAGCATTTCAGTTATAAAATAGATAGTGATCAACTTAGTTTCAAATGAATTACCGATTAGCATTAATTTATACAGTTATTTCTATTATAGTATACACATTCACATTAAACACAATTTGCAACAATAGATTTAAAATCCAAACGTTAATTACTTTTCAAATCTTTAATCAAATTATTTAAAAATATGCCATTCTATTAAACAATAATAATTATTAACATAAACAAAACTTTAAAATATGTTCTATAAATATACCCTTTATTTTTATTCAAATCAAACTTTCATCTCTTTTTATTTAAAACAAAAGTTCTATAATAAAGAAAATATTTATGACAGTGTACAAAAAAGTACAAAATATCAAATAATATTCTTTACTCTATTTTATTTTCAGAAATCAAAAGCAACAAAAAAATGTGTAACGATTTCTGTTACTCCTGTGGTTCTTTTCTTTCAACCACACCCACAGACTTCTCGACTCAAACGGAAATCGAAATCAAAACAAATTTTTATTACGTATGATACAATTAGGTATTACTCTATTTTACATAAATCGATTTTTTTTAATTAGAGAACAAGAACATATGAATTCATACAGTTTCTAGAGAAATGCTTTATCCATATATAAATGAAGAATAATAACACTAATTAAAATAATCATAACATACACAAGGATCAATACAATAAAATTTATTTCACTGACGTAAAAATAATTTTAAAAAGCAATACACTCTAATATACAATATTATCATTTATCAATTTTGAATTTAATTCAACACTGCTGTCGCATAAATTTATTTTTTACTGGCGTAAAAATTTAATTTCGTTTACTAATGTAAACAGTTTTATACCTCAAAATAATTATCACTGGCGTGACACACTTCAATCATACAGCTAAATTCAGTACTGCTGACAAAGAAATTAATTTATTTTTACTGGCGTAAAAAATTTAGTTTCGTTTACTCATGTAAACAATTTTATATAGTATAATACTTATCACTGGCGTGATACCTATATACCACACTCTCAAATTATTCAAATCAGTTTCTGCTGACGCAGACATTTGTACTCATTTGCTGACGCAAACAGTTTTAGCATGTATCACTGACGTGGTACACAAAATTATTACTGTTCAAGAAAACACAGATCCTTATTAAATTAATAATCATATTATTAAAACTTAAGCATACTTTTTCTAAAAACAATATTTTTCATTTTGATATCTTAATAGAGGATCCCAACTAATAAAATATATATATTTGGCAAACATCACTCACCCGCTTCGTATGATGGACCTTTTTATATTTCCTTTTTGTGGCATCCCACCGCTGCCACCATTGTAACGTACCAAGCGTGACTTAAAACGCTTTAGAGCTGCAGAAAACTTCAGTGGTGTTAAATAAGAGAATTAACATGAATTATGAACACGCACAAATATTTATTATAACATTAACGGACTAACACAAAACATAAAATGGTAAATACATATTTTTGATACTGTCACATCCTGATCGTCCGGAGATCTCTGCTTTTTCTCCCAGTTCTCTGTCCCTCCTTCTCCTCGCCCACGCTTTCACTTCCTCTCGCTGACTGGCGCGCCCTCACACTTAGCACGCATTATAACCGACAATTTTAATGAATTATCGAATAATTTTTATTACATGTTACTTGAACGATTAAAAATATTTGCATTAATTGGAATGAATTTAGATATGAAATTATATATATATATACATTTATGTCCATAAATTAAGGATAATTCAGAATCA